>DWAP01001225.1:0-16543 GCA_018230625.1 Heliconius eleuchia
ACAATTGAATTAGCGGTTTGGCCCTGATTGCGTAAAAGACAGACAGACAGACAGATTTACTTTCGAATTTATAATATATGTATGGATTGACACTTTCCACTTTTATGAGGGTAAGCAAATATAGTTGTATATTACTACCGTCCTAGTGTTAATGTCTGTCCTGATTACACAGACATGGAGTGCGTGCTGACGACGCTGTCGCTGGTGCGCGGCGCGGGCGGCGCTCAGCTCCTGCGCACGGCGGAGCGCGCGCGCGCGCAGTCCATACTGCAGCGGGCACTGCGCGCGGAGCAGAGCGGCGCCAACTGCCTGCAGCTCACCGAGGAGCACCCTGATGGACGTTAGTCATATAGTTACATGCACACAGTCATACATAGAATAGAATAGCAGCACACCGTCTGACTTTTAATGATACTTTTTTTAATGAGAATGAGTTATTTTCATTTCCTCACTCGTGATAAGAAGAAAAAGTGTGGCGTTAAATTGTGTCAATCAACGTGTAAAAAATTTGGAAAATTGAGTGGTGAAGTGGGAATATATTATTTTAACACTAAATTTCATCTCCGTACCTAGTTATATGAGTAATACATCGGTAAATGGAGAAAGTCAATCCACTACAATGTATAGTCAAATATATGAAGATTAAATATATATTATTAGTTATGTAATATATATGTCGAAGGCGCATTGTATAATCCGCGTCTTCCCAATGTTAAGGCGGATTGTACTCGTGATACATATAATTATATTTTCAATTTTGTCCGCAGTGGACCTTTCTCTGTACACGGACGAGTCGCAGCTAGACAAGAAGACGCGTAAACGCAACAGCTCAAAAAGTCCAAGAAATGCGGACGCTAGCGAGCCTGCGGTATTATAAATATGTTTAAATATTTTATATTTTTCTAAGACATGAAAATTTTTATGTAGCGGGATTTGAACCCGAGCCGCATGCCTCTTTTATTTGAAATTGTTTTTATTCATTGGATATCAAGCCGTAAGGTTGTTTTGTTTTGAAGTCGCGTAATGTTTTCAAAATTAGGAAATAAGTGATGAACAGAGTGGCTTGGCACTAGATGTCAAAAATAGTATAGAATGTTACCCAAAATCAATATTTAACCACTCTAGAGGAAATCAGATGATTATTATTAATAAATATTTAATGTTTTTTGTAATATGAAAATAATATCTACTATTATTATCATTATTATTTAGAAGTCGTCGTGGCGCAGCGGTCCAGTGCCTGACTGTGAAAGCGACATTTGTGGATATGATTCCCACTCGGGAAAGTTATTTTCATTTCTGTGCTCCGGTTACAAGACTTCCTGCCACTCAACATGAAATTTCTTGAGAATTGCGTGGTGTGTGAGGAACGGAGTGACTCAACACAAGGTTCCCTCCGCCCACTAAATGCGGCTAAAGAAAAAACATATTAAAAACTCGTCAACAGGTAAAACAACAAAACACGCCGCCATCGCGCAAAGTGCGAACCCCGTCCCGCACAAAGGTGAACATGAAACCGAAGCGGCAAGGTAGTACGGCCAATGTGGCGCCCGCTAGCAAGGTAGGCATAGTACGACGGATATATAGAAATGTACGTATCTGCTGACATCTTTACTTACACACGTGAGCTTTGTTTGGATGACGTGTGCCTGGCGACGGGTGGGTGGTGCGACTGACAGTACTGACATGACTGACAGTACTGACTTGACTGATGGCACTGACATGACTGATAGTACTGACTTGACTGACTGTACTGACATGCCCGATTTTTCTTACAGTTTGTTTCTTACATAAGTAAAACCTAAATTTACAAGATAAACTTAGAACTAAATACTTATAAAATAATATTTTTGATAATTATATTCTACCAAATAAAAATTGTGATTTTCTTTTTTTTAAATAAATATATTGGAAATTTATATTTTTATTACTATATTTCACAATATTAATTGAATATTTTTGTTTGACTAAAAAGCATATAAATTTTGAAATAATAATAATGCTGACATAGACTGACTGAAAACAAAGAATGTATGAGATTTGAAAGAATATGATTGTTTTATTTATAAATGCATGTTATTGTATGAATGTTTGATGTATTTATGTTTTTTTTATTATTTCCCAAAAAAAAAAAAAATTTTTGGATCATTAATTATTGAACAGATTGATTATTTTTAATTAACTGATTTGAATTTTAAAAAAGCATGAATCATGTTTGAGAGTTATTTAATTGAAGTGATATGAGAGTAATTTATTATATATTATGCATGCTATAGTACGAATGTTACGGATTGCAAGTTGATTGGGTCAAGGTACAATTTTTTTTTCTATTATTCCATCGACCATTGCATATCATTCACATTATGACCATTAAATTATAAAAATAAAATTTAAATTTTTTAAAAAAAATATTACTGAGTTTAATAAAAATCATAAGTAAATTTTACAGATAATGAATATATTATACACCTTCATCAGTCATCGCTTGCTTTTTGTGTTTGAATTTGTTTTAATATTTTTTTATTTAAATGGTGATTTGCATTTTTTTTTATTTATATATTAGATCTTTCTTTCTGTTTATTTACGCATGTAACTATCGCATGCTTGAAAAATAATTTTATGAAAGATAATATATAGAAACACTAACAATACTTTAATTTACTAATTGGAAATTGCATGTCTTCTTAATATTAAAAATTGAGACCTCGTGGAGATGGTTGTAGGTTCGGTTCCCGACTAGAGACATAAAGCTATTTTTTTCGTTCCGATATGACATAATGGGACGTTGAGTTCCAACAATGGACGCAAAATATCTCGAAAGTCTTGACTAGATTCTCTCTGTCTATTCTGATACGCGGGAAAGACGCGAAGATGTATTTAATTTTGTCTTAATACAATTATTTGTGTTAACAAAAAAATGTGTTTTTATGTTGTTTGTGTTTCTATCCATTTTATAAATACACTGGATGTGTAAAATATATTGATATTTGGAGATGGAAATGGATGATTATATAGAAAATATACATATTTTTTAATTAAAAAAGTAATAATAATTTGACCACCACAAAAAAGAAAAGAAGGCAATAAATTTTACATGTCAACCAAAAACAAAAAAAAAGCGAAATCTAAAACAACAAACATTTTCAGACGGCCACGGCTCTATCGGAGAAGGCCAAAGCCAAAACGCCTGCGAAAAAAACACCCAATAAACCAACTAAAGTAGAAACTCCCGTGTCAACTAGAAAAGGACGGAGAACTGCTAAAGGTAATATATATTTACAGTAGAAACTAATCGGAACTATTGTTATCGTTAGATAACCGAAAATCCGGATAATCGACTGTATGAAGCGAGTTTCGTGCGTATGTAGTACATAATTTTATGTGTTTATTGAAAATTATAATGACATATCAATAACAATTTAAAAAAATCAATAAGAGGCCACTTTAAACATACAATGTTTACACTTGTCGGCTGTACTGTAATTTTTTTTGTATGATCATAACATATATCAAAATACAGTTTTAATTTTTTTTCCAGAAAACCAACCATCCCCAGCACCAACGCCGTCGACGTCTACGGGCAAGACGAGTCGCACGCGCCGCCCCATAAAGAAATAACGTCCGCCATCTTGTGTCCGCGCCGACAGAGAGCTTTTGTGTAGCTAACATTGATTTTATTAATTGTTTTTATATCTAGATTTAATGTGTGATGAGAGATTTTCGGTCAAACGATTTCTAGAACACTCCTCATGCCATGAGGCGTCAGTATGCAAAGCAAGCCTTTCACAAACCATGGGGTTCACAACTATTCGAACGTTCCACATTGTACGCGATCAAATAATTCAAGCTGATACTGGAGTGCACTACCCCAGAGATGAGAGCAACACTCCATATGAGTATCCGTGTCCGAGAGCTTTCCAGAAAAAGAAGAGAAAGGAGAATGTTGTGAAAATATATAATTATATTTATTCATCTGGCTGGTACGATAAAGGCCGGCGTTGCATCCACATGTAAGGTTTATATGAAATTATGTGGAAAATGGAGAATGGGGTGTTTTAACATAAAATTATCTTTTTTTTTATTTTGGGCTATGCATCCTATATGATGATTGCCACGACAGCTGTTAAACCTGCGTACAATGAGATGGTCTTAGCTTATTTTAAATTAAACCTATTAAAGAAATAATTAGAAACTGATATTAATTATAACAGTTGCTATAACGAATTTTGGTTTGTTGCTTAATAATTACAAGGAAAAACCTTATTTTAAACTAAATTAATTTACAGCAGCTTTAATGAAATAATTTTCTAATAAAAATTATTAGAAATTTAGTACTTATATATAAATTTCTCATTACACTTTAGATTTAGGTGTTAATTTATGTGGGTCTACACATACTCGTTTTAGTTTTAATACTTAATTGAAATGTTACGCTTCCCTTAGGCAAAACATATTTTAAACAATTTTTAATCTGCCTTGTTTTGACGACGACCATCTTGAATTATTTATATAATAACAATACAAGCCCTTTCATTTGATACCCTTATGGGAGGAGTCGCACATAATATATAATTTGGAGTCTGACATTTTGTTGAGTCTGCCGTTTTAGATTAGTAATAATACTTATTATATTTAATTACGATGTTATCAGAATTAAAGGTGTCTAAGGCTCAATTGGTACGTAAATAAAAAAAATACTATAATTATTGGACAATGTTTTTAAATAAAATGTGTTTTTTATAAGGGAGTATGTGAAGACCCATAGTCAATTGTGATCATTGTATAGAATATAGTTGTATTTTTGTTAAAAAAATATGAACTTTTCAAACTTTGTTGACTAAATTATATTATAACGTTACATTGGTATAATATAATCAATTATTTTAAATTGCCTTTAAAATCTTTTTCTTTTAATTATGTTTTCTTAAAACGCTGTCAAGGCTCTCTGTTTGGCGTCATTTGTTGTTATAAAAACATTAAGTGGAGTTTTATATATAATATCTTTATATAAAAAATGTATGTACGTCCGTTTATGGACAAGAGGCGACATTTTATATATACTATTGTCTAATTGTTTTTTTTTGGAAGTTAGTACATAGATTAAATTGAATTGGTTATGTCGAAATGGTTGTATTTTATTATATTTTTGTTTTGCAATAAAAAGAAATAAGAATTTTTAAATTGTTTACATACATTTTAACAATTATAAGTTTTACAAATTAATCTTCTTAAATATTTATTAAGTTCTTTCTTTGTAATTATTCAATAAATAGTATACAATTTGTTATATGTATTTTGACATAACCAAGGGTAATAGCACAATATTGTATTAAAAAAAATAATAGAGCCTGTCAATTTTTTACATTACAATAAAAAAAAAATTTAAGATATAAGTATAAAATGTCGAAACATCGAATTTTACACAGATACGAAAAAAATTGACATCACAATTTTTTTTATTTACTTATATGTATGTATGTGAACTATATATATATAAGCTTGGTTTATTATTATTTTTTCTTGACAGATTAATTATTATAAACAGTCAATGTAAATATTTATAAAATTAAACAAAAAAATATCATATTATTATATAATAAAATATTGGACAAAGGAGATACTGCGTTCAGCCAAAATGCCTTTGTATGGCTGAATGCTGTCGCTCCATAGACCAAATAAGGAGTTATATTGAGGGTTTTTACCTCTGAACGTTAAGCAATAGATTTAAAAAATAAGTTTGATTTGTTTTTCTATAAGATTTAAAAAAAGGATTTTTTTACTAGATTTTGCAATTTAAGTGCGAAGAATTGTAAATTAGTACAAAACATCTAAATTGTTTGGAGTTATAATGGTTAAATAAAAAAAGTGTATCACTTAAGGATATTATTTTGTATACATATTTTTTTTTAATTAGGATATATTTGAAATGCAGTTTTGTTGTGTCGGGAATCGTATTTTGGACCAATCGTTCTTAAAACGTAACTTGTTTATGAAAGATTACTAACTGCCTATATTTGTAAATTACAAAAGTTTTAGGTGGTTAATACATAAATAAAAATAAGTTTATTTTAATAATTTTAGAGGCATATCGAAATTTTTGTTTTTTTTTTATCTATTACAATAACTTATTATAAAAATTTTGGTATAGTGTTCTCGAAACATCAAATCAGTTATCCATTCATAAGCACAATGTTTTTAATGGACTTTGTATATAGATAAAAGGGAAAGAAATCTTTGATATTCTTCTATCATTTCAGATTGAATGTAGTTTGTATGTAATTTTGATAAATAGAATCACATTTTATAAAAGTATAATTTTATTGTAAAATATATACATATTGTTTAATTTAGGGCTGCGAGCATGTTGGCTGTGGGTCGATTTTCACTTCGAAGAATGAATAGTTTTAATTTCCCCATTCAAGTGACCAAAGTGCGGCGTTGGGTTCCGTCACAAAACACTCACACACACAACACAAGCGAAAACGGATATTTTTTTATATTGTGAAATTTACATGAAATAAAAGTGCAACATAATCTATTATTTGGTTAAAACAGTTTTATTTAAAGAATGTTTCAATATTCGTGAAATAATTTTTGATTTGGAAACATAATTAATTATTTCTTATTACATAAAAATACATGTATGATATTAGTTAATAGATGATTCTATTTATACAAACTAAATACAAATATTTAAAGTCAGGCTCATATTTACGCACATTTTGTTAAATAACATTTTTTTTATGTATTGTTGATCCTCTCAGGACTAACAATGTTGTATGAGTGTGTGTGAATCTTAGGTCGAATACATACCTAAATCTAGAATATATTTTAGGTTTAATTTCTATAAAATATAAGATTAGTTTAAATTATTGTGTGCATTTTCTGTTTGGGACGAATGTTGTTTGGTCCTCTGGTACAATAGCGGTAGTGTTTTTTATACTATATAAAAGAAAAATATCATTTAAGAGTACTATTGTAACAGAAAGTCCACAAATTTATATGCAATTCAGAAATAAATATTAATAATTTAAGGATGTATGGGTGTTTTTATTATACCTGCGCATTGGCATTGGAGTATATTTTTATGAAATAGCGTGAAATTTATTAATTATCTTATACTGACGTATCTTATTAACAGTTGTGAAGTTATCTGTAGATGGCTGCCCACATTTGAGTTTAGTGTTTTTTTTACTTTTGATTATTTTCCTACCTTGTGGACAAAGCGCAAAAGTTTCGGAAAGCCTATCTTCAGGGCGGTCACGATCTCGTCGACCATTACTGTACATGTTAACCTCATCTTATGGCAGGACCTTATTGCACTAAATCATTCTTAAAAGGATCCTGCGGCTTCGTCTCTGGTCAAACGGAGACAACTACTTAGGCGTTCATCTCTTAAGTGATATCTGAATTTTTAACGTTATGTATTTCGTCTAAATCTTTCTCGATTAAGTAAAACTATATAATGAGAAAAAATAAAACTATTACTTGAAGTCCTCTGATGAAAAGAGTATACCAGCCAACCAACATAACAAGTTTCTAGATAAAGACTACTACTACTAATGAAGCGAAATGGTTATACAGAGTGGAAGTGTCATCATCACTTTAAATGAAACCACAGTTTTTATTACTCCTCTTTAATAAAAGCCTAATACAATTAAAAAAATATATTCCCAAAAATGAAAAAGTTTTTATACAAAAAAATAATAAAATTATTATTGTAACAAATTATGTTATTCGTTTAACCGTTTCACTGAAGGGTCAAACAATTTGTGCCTGGCGCCAATCCACAAATCATAGTTCACTTACTCGCCTGTCCCAACGTCATTTAGTTGCCGGTGTGACGATTTGACTGGGCAACCGACAATGCAGACAACGTAACTAACAAGCGTGAGACCGTTAACGCGACAAGTTGTGGGTTTGATACCCACTAGGAAATAAAATATATAATATTTACATTTCTCTGGTGTCGAGGGCAAAAGCGCGGCGTTGAGTTCAGACACTCAACGCGCAATACCGTCCAGAATTCAGCGGACAGTGGAGTGTCTTAACAGAAGACTCCCTTTACCTACTCTACTACATGCGGAATACAGCGTGAAGCTATAAAAAAATCTTATAAAATGTCGCTTTCGTTGCGGGGGCCAGTAATGATTTACCTATTTCTTTGCTAATTGTTGATTACTTACACGCGTCAGTGCAAGAAATTAATCTGTTTGGAGAAAAATCACCCATGTTGTAAAAGAATGAACTATCTTAATAATTTAAACTTATTTGACTATAAATAGAAAAAAGTGTTTTTATTTTCTGGAAGTTAATATAACTAAAATTAAACAAATCCCCAAACATGAAAGAGTTATTTAATGGTGGGACCATAGAGACCTAGTCTCATAAATAATGTTAAAAGTGAAATAGCATTAATAGTGTTATGTTTACATTACTACTACTATATCAAACTGAGCTTTAAATAATTGAAACGCAGACGTTGAAAACTACCCGAATTATAGATAATGAGTCATACGTTTGTTATTATCAGCATAAGTATATATCATGGGCCTATTCGCGTCCAAAAGTCAGAACCAAACACAAATATGATATACAGTTAGAAAGAACTTCTCAAGAACAATCAAATTTATACTAATAAAACACTATCCGACCGAATGAAGCAGTGCCAGGAACGTAGAAGAATGACTGGGGCCAAACGGATCAATGACGGAGCCAGTACATCTCCAGCTGGGGCGGTTGAAAACATGCAAGTAGATTTTGAAATCGCTTCTACATCGACAACAATCTATGTAGGCATAAGCTGTGTTCGATTGTCGATTATGAAAAGAAATGAGGCAGCAGGTAGTTTCGTTTCTATACGATGTTGGCAACAATCCATTCGGAAATAAGGGTGCTGTATGGGATCGTCTGTGGTTTCTGCCCAACAACAAATAAACACTGAAGAGCCAGTAGGGAGCTATAATCTGCGAAGTTAGATGGCCTTTAAATGCTTTGATGAAGTATTTCCTACAGTTACAGAGATACAAGATGAGTACCAGAGATTGGCTCAAAATTCCTTGCGGACACTAGTCGTCATAATAATAATAAAAAAGTTTTCAATTGGTACTTACTGTTCCTGATCAGCCATATATTATACTTTAAATCAATTTTACTCTCTATCCCACATAGCAGGGTAGGCTTTGATCTGGGATCATATTAGAGTACCGCTGAGAACAAACAAATTGTAACTACGTCATCAGCTATATCATCATCAAGTGACAAAGACGGTGGAGTCACCATATATCGCAACATCAATAGCTTCACGGATTATAAGAGAACATTGACGTGAAATTATTGATGAAAATTCATTTGAAAATGAAAGACGCAAAAGCTGGTGATACATGTTCAGTAAACGCAAATGCAACGAAACAGCGTTAGCAAAGAATTTTTTTTATGTTTTATCGTTGTTAAAATATTCCAACATCGCCAAAATGAAGCCCGAATACGAATCTGAATTTAATACACCAGTTAAGATGATTGGAGACTTTAAGGTTGATATCTCTCAAAACAGCTCATTGCCAGATTTAATACTGAAGTTTAATTTGTTTTATATTGAGACTAAAAAAAGGTAATACTTGTATTAATTTAATTTTTAGCAGAATTTTTGTTATATCTTGTATGCCATGTGCATCATACTTTTCTTATCACAGATCTAATTAATATTTTATAAAAAAAAAAAATTATTACATAAAATTAACAAAAAGCTTACAATTATGTAAATGCCTTCAGCAGTTCTGGAGATGAGGTGATAAATAATTACTTTATATTAATTTTAATTTTTTAACATACATTTTTATGTACAGTGTATTTCCCAGCTGCAAAAGGGTAATATTTTTATATAGCCTTTTTGCAGCTGGGAAATGCACTGTCCAACTACAACACAATGGCTTCACATGACTATTTTAAAGATACAAGTAATGCTAAGACATTTTTGTCCTGTCTGTTTAAAAAAGGAAAAACAAATAAAACAATAAACAGCTTTTTTTACAATTTTATTAATCTTAAATCTATGTTCACGAGGCTTCCATTGCGGTGGCGGTCTCCTCAGTGTATTTGCCCTTCTCCGCGCCGAGTGCGGCACGTCTGCCCTTGGCACGTCTCACTAAGATGTCTTTACGGTCCTTGTTCATCTTTAGTTTTACAATAACACACTGAAAATAATAAATTAATTGTAATTTATGACAGTTTTGTAATTTCAAAGCTTGTTTATCATGGAAATATCAGAGCCATGGAAGTGTTTCAGCAGTAATTATATCTATAACAGAGTCGATGCAATGTTATATTGATATAATCTAAGTAAGAATTAATCATCACTTAAGAGATTTGTAAAAATGTTTAGAAAAGCTTTCACAAGATAAAAAAAATAATTACATTATTTACCTACTTACTATACACATGCTACAAAAGGTAGTAAGTATATACTAAGAGTAAAATACAACTGAAAAGATAATTTCAATATAAACATAACCTCAAGTATAGTTTAATCAACATTATTTACTTCTGTTTCAAGTCTAAGCTGTATTTTCTTATATTAATCATTTCTAAATTATTTTTTTTTTACAATTCACACCATACTTTACATACAGTAGTGTAGGCATAGAACTTAGTGGCAAGATCTTAAATGGCAACCATATTGTCATACTTCGTATTGGAAATAGAATTGGTAAATTTGCCGTTGCCATTACCATACTGTCAAATACTAGCCAACTGCACCACAATGTCCTTAGCATTGACTGACTTAATTAGCAAGTAACCAAAAATTATTGCTACTTTAATTTATTTTCAACAGAATTTACTACAATATTTACCTTTGAGGGGTGGATGCCGACATATGCGCTGGCGCCATTAGCCTTCTCCCTTTGGATCCTCTCAATGTAGACGACAAACTTCTTACGGTACACTTGGACTACTTTGCCAACCTGTTGACCCTTGTAATGTCCACGGACTACCTAGAAATAATCGAAAAATTATGATATTAGTAAATTTATAATTATTTTGTCATGTTTAAGATTGCCAGATTTATAGATCAGAGCCATATTTTGAACCATGGTGCAGATTCACTGCCTCATCCAGAGAGTACTACAGAAAACCTGCAGTACAACTCTTTCCGTGGCTGCAAGCACCTGCAGTCTGTGAATGGTTTGGTATCATCATGTGAATTAAACTGGCACTAAGACAATAAGTACTTTAAAACTACTCAAGTTTCCTACATAACTGCATAGCCTAAATAAAAGACCTAATATGAAGTCTTTTCTAGAGAACGCAACTGTAAATCAGTGATTTTATCTCATGATTTAAGTAATTATGCACAAATAACCTAACATATTAATTGCTTTTGAATTGAAAACAAAAACCACATGTACATGACCACATTTTCTGTTAAGTCAATTATAAATATGTAAATAAATATCAGCATTTAGTACTGTTTGCAAAATTTTACACAAATGAGTTTTATACTCTGATGAGATATTGTTACATTTAACACATAAGTGAAATAAATCATACCAAAAATATTTTAATGTTTTTAACAACAGCTATGTCGTTTGTAGGTTAAAAAAAGACTAAATATGTATATTTTTACCTGAACTTCGTCGTCTTTGCGGATAGGCATAGATTTAACATTGAATTTTTGTCTTAACTCCTTAGAAAGGGGAGATGACATCAAAACTCTCCTGATGTGGGAAGGGGCGCTAAAATGCCTCTTCCTGTTTTTCCTCCTGGAGGACGTTACCAGCCTGTTGTACTTCATACTGGTGGTCTTCACTGTAAGCCGAAAATAACCACGTTTTAATTCACTGATTGAAACACAATAGGTTATTGCTTAGTGCGCTAAACGTCAAGTTGCCGAGACGGTTTTCTAATTCACAATAATATGATATCAACGAAATAAATATGTCTTCTAAAGAAAACATGTTTAAATTCTAATTTAGGAACTTTCAACAATATCAATATGTGTAGCTAGCGGAGATTTTTACGGATTAATTCAACGTACCCGAAACGACACGGCAAAGAATCAAGTTAAAAAGACATACAGATTATAAACACAGAGACATCTCCATGCGATAATGCTGCCAGATGAAAAATAAATTCGTTCTGTAGACTAAAAATATAACTTTAAAATATAAGAAATAGATATCATTATTATCTTTTGTACCAAACAGTATATTTAATAAATACGGTAAATAAGAATGATGTAAATATTATAATACTAATAGAAAATCTATAATAATATAATATAAGTATAATATAACCTAAATAATTATTTCACTATTGTACATATATCGTATAATTAAAGTGATTGTTTTAAAAGATTTTGAACTATTAAAATAGTATCGTGGTTATGTGTAAATAAAATATAAATAAGCGTATATATTTTTTAAATATATTTCCACTACTCACAGCAAATATGTATATATTTTATAGTAGTAGTGTAAATATATATTTAAAACATTTATATATATATATATATATTTATATATATATCGTGGCACAGTGGGATAACGTCTGACTGTAAACGCGGTAGCTACAAGACAAAGCACAGCGTTAAGTTTCGCTACTTAATAGTCAACATGCAATGAATCGAGGACATGACCTAAAATCATTAACAAAATTCTTTTTTATTCATGAAAAGAAGTCTTCTTCCTTACATTTTTACATTTTCTTCATGTCGTTAAAGTCATTACTGTGGGATTTTTACGAAAGAACATTTTCTATTCTTTCAGCGAATGTCGTTTAAAAGCCGTACGTTGTGAATTCACTCCCTCATGCCTCTGAACTTAAGCTCTAAACTTAGTTAAAGGTTTTCCGCATTGACAAATACGGGCTCGTTTATGTGATTCGACGTTTAACTAATGTAATTTAACTTTATTACACTTTAGTTAAGGATAGTAATGTTTAATTTTTTAATTATGATATTGTTCTAAAAATAATTCTTTATTTGTATTATTATTGTAATTATTTGATGTGACGGTAAACGCGACGGTTTTGTATTTGATTCCCACTCGGTGGAACGAATTATTATTTATGAATATTTCTTCGTCTTGTACCAAGGGAAAAAACCAGGCGTTGTGTTCTGCAACACAACCCGCAGTGGGGAACGGAATTTCTTAACTTAAGTAGGTTCCCTCTGCTTACTCTGCTGTGTGCGGGATACAGCGTGAAGCTGATTTAATTTATCTTATAAATTTAGATCCATTTCAACATTAAATTTTCAATAACTTTATTAATTATGGATCTGTGATAAGAAAAATATAACACACATAGCATACAAGATATATTGAAATATATGGTAAACATAAAATTAATACATGTATTACCTAACATTTTTAGAGAGTTCAATATGAAACAAATAAAAGTCGCTGATTATGAAGTCGGGCAATCAGCTGTTTTGGGAGATATCACCGTTGAAGTCTCCAACCATCATAACTTCCTGCTGCGACTGTTCTTCTTTATTGCAATAAATTCTTTGATTCTTTAACTATCTAGTGGTATGATTTATTTTGGATATAGTGGGTAGTTTCGAAGCTACAAGGCCAAACTATATGCCCCGATTGTGTTATCATTAGATTTTTTGGATTGCTCCCGTATGGTAACGATTTTTCCACGTATTCGTGTCAAAAAGTGTCAATTTTCCACATAGAATACCAGCATTTTTAGTTGTATTTCGCGTATAACAGGGTAGGCTGAAGAAAACTAATGTTCAGACACTCTTTCCTACTAATTTTTGAGTCGTTGCATATTGAGTGATGAAAATGAACGCCGCGCTTTGTCTTGTTACTAGAGCAAGGAAATAGAAATAATCATTATTCCGTGTGGGAGTCGAACCCACAATATGCCATGCGGCCAATATGCGGGACCGCGGATTTACCAGTTCAATTTCTCCCTGCTTAGCTTACATAATAATGAAGTGTCAAGAAATTTTAAAACAATATGAAATACATGTCAATAGCAAAATTTTTGTTTTGCGGCCATCATAATAGTTCACGGAACAAAACTAAACGCGTACTCGTTCTTTCAGTCACCGACTGCAGCGTGTGGCCTCGCTGTTGATGACATGTTGCTATAGAAATTCACTATAATAACATGAATAATACATTAAGTACAGCGGATGCTATAATAAAATGTGCTATTTTTTTCCTCTACTTCATCTTGATCCAAATGCTCCCGCGCTAAATTACGGGCGACAGACATTTTAAGATAATTGGTTCAATTTGAGTTATTTGATTTATTATATTTATACGATTTCATACTAAGATTGACGGCCCACTTGCGGCTTCGCCCGCATACCACCTATAATACGTTTATTATGCTACATTTGTCAACAGATTGATACATTCAATCTGGAACACTACGTGGTTGTATAACTGGACGTCATCAGCGGAAACGGAGCAATTTGATGGCGTTTCTTATTATTGATATTTCGTTATGTAACTAATATAGCCGTTATATAGCCTTTAGCACTCGTGATGAATGCAGCTTTCATACAAAACAAAAAGAAAGTAAATCGGATCAGTAGATCCTGAGATCTTAGCGCTTAAGCAAACAAATAAATAAACTCTTACTCTACGCTTTATTGTATTAGTATAGATATTTTATACTAAGATATCAATTAAAATTATCAGGAATTGAATTATTTATTTTAAGCTATATTTGTATAAAATTATTTTATTTGCCGATTGTTACTTCTACAGTTTTTTCAATGAATTTGTAGATTAGGAGTATTATTAATTTCTATTATATTCGTAACGTACATAAACACAAATTAGGTATATGAGTTTGAACTGAAGTGGTTTAGATACTAATGAAGAGTTCCACTATACAGATCCTGGCTTCATCATCAGACCAGATATATATCGATGATATCATATTTTTGTATTCTCACCTAATATTCGGAAGCTACTGTTAGTTTTCCTCTCTACTACACCCAAAGGAACCTGCGTCACACATTTTAGCTAATTAATAAAATGAATTATTTTTGAAGCGTTCAAAAATTAATAATTAAAGATGTTTTTTTTTTTTAAAAAGGTATGATAATGAGAGTAGGCAGAGAGACTCACTGTCAAGGCACTCCGCTCTTGAAAAGCCGTGCTTTGTCTCGTAAGGAGCGCGGAAATTAAAACAATTACTTTGAATTACAACTAATTTGTCCGAACGGGAATCGAATTTACTGTTCTCCGTGCGGTTCTACAGTGGATGCCTCATAGTTGTAGGTACGTTTTTACAGAGATGCCTTACAGATACACTTTTACAATTTTTACAGATAAAAGATCACTTTGTTGTCCGTCTGTCTGTCTAGCCTTTATCTCAGAAACTTGGAGATATCGAGTTAAAATTCAAACCATACATTCAGATATACGTCCAAATAATTCTACATTTACTTAAAAAAACGATATGGCCGTTGATATGGCAAAAGCGCGAATTTCGACACTGTAAGGGAATCAAAATTAATAGGATACTTCCGGTTGACTTTGAATTCTGAAAATTAACAGCTAGCATCTATAGATAGTATTAGTTAAAACTATATATTTGTGGTTAAATCCTAAAGAATAATAGCCTTAAAAAGCAAACTTGATATTAAAGCCGCTAGTTCAAGTGAGATATCAGATGAAAGAGCTCTGGCTAAGCTAAGCTTAAATTACAGAAAAAGCTCAGGACTCCCAATTTTTGTACTGGACCCTCGGTGGGCGAGCGAATCGCGCTTGTTAAAGTATTACATACTAAGGATAGAAATTAGATCGAATTCAGACTCACGCCGCTTGGAAACCGTCATAGCGCTTATATGACTAAACCATACGCTCTTATCAAGCTACGTCGAAATTTTTGTTAATATATAATCTTATGTTTTTAAGTATGTTAATCATAAATCATGATAAGATAATGTAATTGTATTAACTATTACGAAAACAATATTCTTTCCTATTGTTTTGTAATTTAAGATTTTAAAATTATATTTGCGGGCCGTTATGGTGCAGTGTGAGCGCCTTCAAATGCAACAGCAATGAGTTCCATTCTCCCACCACTAGACACACAATGCCTCTAAATTGGGTGGTGCGTAGAAAACAAAATGTTTTAACCAGGAAGGCTTCCCTGCATGAAACTTCAATGAAACTAAAAAAAATCCGGGATAAAAAGTAGCCCAAATGTTCTATGACGCCTTCTTTTTTCCAGTAATCTTTTACTGGAAAAAAGAAAATGAAAAACGTTCTAGTTACTCCGGAGATTAGTCCGGACAAACAGAAAGACAGACAAATAAAAACAAAAAAAGTGTAAATAGCTATACGTATTTGAAAAAATACGGTGATTTCAAATTACAGACAGCCACTACAATTTTATTTAAATGAATGAATGAATAGAGTAAGTGGCATAATTTTTTTTAACGTTTCCTCGTGTTATCTATTAATTTGATTCTAACTTAATTTATAAGGAAAATACATATATTCCTAATATTTATTATATCTAATAATAGGCAGAGGGAACCTTTTTTTTTTTTTTTTTTTGGAAA
>DWAP01001226.1:0-16543 GCA_018230625.1 Heliconius eleuchia
ACATACATACATACATACATACATACATACATACATACATACACACATACATACATACATACATACATATATACATACATACATACATACACACATACATACATACATACATATATACATACATATACATACATACGTAGAGAGAACCTAGTGCTCAGGTGGTTCTTTCTTCATTTCCCGCCGAATTCAAGACATTGCATTGTAAGTAGCGGAAGTCAACGCTGTTCTTTGAATTAGCAGGGCGGATAGATATAAAAAATTATTGATCGGAATGGATATCGAATCCACAATCATCGCATTTACAAAAATAAATAAAATAAAATTGGAAAAATTGTTCTGGAAATAAAAATTGATTAGTAAAATAGGTCAAATTCCATACCTGTCCAATATTTAACTCTTGCGGAAACTGGTTCAGTACTGGTGCATAACTGTTTCGATCTTCTTCTATAACGGATACAATAAGAGCAATCAGTTTGTGCCAAAAATCTAGTGAGTCTAATTGAGGACCGTGGTCTGCTGGGTCACGTTTCGCTTCGTTTGGATCCACCTGGTATAAGAAATAAAATGAATAGTACAGGTATAGGCAAGAAAGAAACTCCAATATTTTTTTAAATAAAAATCCAATATTGTTTTTTATAATTTTAAACTGGAGTACACATTATAGCTTATTATAATACGTGGGCTTAGAAACTGGCATAAATTGGACAGTAAAAAATCTTTATATAAGTATATAAAAACCATTCCTTCATGCTTTCAATTATTTTTTTCTTCTTTGTATTTAACTACGTTTCTTTAAACTTGTTTGTTAATATGACCTTTGTATATGAAAGATTAAATTCAATGCGACCTCCATAAAAATTAAATAAAAAAAAAATTACCTGAAACTCTCGGTTATACAGTTCATAGCAATTTTCAAATAAGAATTGATATGTAGATCTAAGGCAGGCTTTGACGCAGTCTTTGACCACTGTACTGGCTCGAGGTGGACTACTAAGCTCTTGGACCTGAAATTATAGATACATACGTATTAAAACTAAGAAATTTCTTTTTTTTTCGTTCGTTCACGTCTACATTTTAATATATTACAATTTATATATTTTGATTTGCTTAAATTTTAAATCAAATAAAAATCAGCTTCACACTGGATCCTGCACAACAGGGTAGGCAGAGGGAACCTAGTGTTAAGACCCACCGTTACCCACTTTTCGCCGAGTTCTGGAGGCATTTTTGTTGAGCGAAGAAATGAAAATATAAATGTAAATAAATATTTCATTCCCTCGAGTGGGAATCGAACCCACAATCAGTCGATTTTACAGTCATATTTTTTGCCACTGTGCCACAACTGACCTCACATAAATTTTGATTATTAATAATTAATATATTGAAACTCTTTCCAAACAAGTTATATATAGTTATATGGAAACTTATATATTTTTTTGTCTTCATTGATCAAGATTTAAAATGATAAATAGGTTACCTTCATCCTGAAGAACGTGATGCTAGTCAGAAGGTCAACAGTTGATTTCAGATCCATAAGTTTTTCAGCGCTGGAAGCGGGGAAGTTGTTGCGGTACATCGATAGGTCGATACGAAGCGAATTGTGCAGCTGGTCGAGTAGCTTAACAAATTTTTCTTTCTGTAAAACAATTTAGGATTAAAATATATCATGTTATATAAGTTTCACATTTGTCTGTTGGTTTATTTAGTTGTTATATTTTAACTGAGATAAATTATTTTTTTGTCAAAATATCAAAGTTACATGACTATATCTTTAAATCAAAAGTTATTTTTTTATATCTTTGATTATTTGAAATAGCCATGACTTATGTAGGCTCTAAAATTTGAAATCGGTTACTGAAAAAAAGAATATTACATTGAACCATTTTGAATATACATATTCCGCCAAGACCCTATAAAAATAAAAAAAAAATTAAACAAAAAATTTGCACGTTCGTATTCGTCAATCGTAACATCAATATTTTTTATTCATGTGACGCATGATTCTCATACTATAGTGTTATGTCGATAAAGAAATATAAACCCGATTTCTTTATCGATACGACGAGTTGACAAGTAATAGGAGAATTTAAGTATTGATCGTCACGAGAAAATGAAATATTTAATATTTTCATTTTCTCCGCTCTGGTGTCGAGGCAAAGCGCGGAGTTGAGTTCCGCCACTCAATACGCAAAGCCTTCAGAATAAGGCAATAAGTACAGAGCGGAGTGTCTTAACACTACGCTCCCTCTGAATATACTGCTACATGTAGGATACAGCGTGAAACTAAAAAAAATCTTAATTTACAATTATAAAGGTACCCACTACAATATTAAATGACTCCAGGGCCCACGTTTCATACATCGAGCGATCGCTTTTAGAACGGAATATTAGTGCGGAGAATATGCACCAGAATTTATGCTGAAAGCTAGTTAATATTCAGCAAACACGGACGGACTTACGGAGTAGCAACACAATACGTATTCAGATAACGGCATAAATCTAGTTTCTTAGCATAACAGAACTGAACTGCTCCAAGTATTGAACGATGAACAACTTTGAGATTTGGATTTGTGGTTTACAGTTATAGAGTACAAGCTGAGAAGTTTATTGGTAAATTCTGATTTAGTTGATGTTGATAAATTTTTGATAAGTAAATAGTGGCAGGATGGGTAAATTTACTAGTTTGTAATCAGCTTTCCTTATACAAAAGGTTATGTTGTGGCAACCTAGTGTTAAGACACTCCGTTTCTCGCCTGCCGCCGAACTTTTCGAGGTTTCGATTGCGTGTTAAGAGGTCGTTATCGGCGCCGGGCTTTCGCCTTGATACCAGAGCGAAGAAATGAAAATAATAATTAATAATAATAAATTTTCCGGATTGGGAATCGAACCCACAACCGTCGCGTTACAGTCCCACAAGGGTACCTCTGCGTGAAGACAGTCTCAAATTTACGTGTACACACATTCTGCCTATAGGCCTGTCTAAGAATACATAAATTTACTCTAATTGAGTTTTAATTTAAAACCACAGCAGTCAGTACATAATATATATATTTTTTTATAAAATCAGCAAAAAAAACAGCCAAAATCAGGTAAAATTTTAGTTTCCCTTACAAAATACAGCAATATAATACAGCAATAAATTATCATTTTATTGAGCAATAATCTAGATAGTTGGAAATTAGACACGTGATGCAAGTACTCGTATATAAAATTACATTAATATTCAAAGGGTTAGGTTCGTAAAGACCCGTTCCCGTAGTAAAACCAACCCTTAACGTGTAATATAATGAACACTCGGATTTATTACTGGAATACGGGGGTAACGGAATTGATAAATATTGCCTTAATTTAGCATTTTAATGTGGATGTATTACATAATGAGTGTCTGATGGTAATTTCAACTTTTTGGTTTTTGTTTATTTTCATTTCTTTTTTACTACAACGAATATTCTATTATATTATATTGTTTAAGTAACTGGAGCTGCAAACGCGAGAGGTCCTGGGTTCGATTGCCACTCGAGGAAATATATTTTTTTAAGCACCACTTTATGTTGCGACGAATTCTGGAAGCATTGCGTGTTGAGTGGCGAAACTCACCACCGCGTTTTTATCTCGACAACAGAACGAAGAAAATGGAATTTACATTCATACTTTGTGCTCTTGTACCATAACAGTTCCTCGCACTTGTATTAAGATAAAGAGTCTCGATATCCAATCCTTCTAGAGTTCGATGAAAACTGCGGTACTGAAGTGTCTTAATGGGAACGAAGTATCTTAAAACTAGATTCCCAGATTCCCTCTGCCTCCTCTGTATGAGATATACGGTGGAGATGTATAATTTTAATTTATTCAAGAAAACATTTTTGACAAAAGATAAACTATATGTTTCATACATTAAAGTAACTGCTTTACTTCCAAATATATTAACCGTATACGCCTTTGTCAAGGAAGATATAACGAGAACAACTCCTACAGAGATAACATTTATTTACTACCGTCCAGTATCAGTGGATAATAAAATCTCCCAGCTATAAAGACAACAAGATAATTTATAGATACGTATTTTATAGTGTATTGTGTTTCTTTTGATGTTAGTAGGGGTTTTTTTATGTCAATCGCGATATTAAATAATATTGAAAAGTGGAATGTAATAATTTATTATTTAATTTTTTTCTTAATCAAAGAAACTAAGGCTTAAAATTTAAAAATCCATTCAAAAAAATATTAATAGATTTTATAAGCAGAACACAAAATATAAACAGTCTTAATAGCAATATCTTTAATAAAAAAAATTACACATTTTATACATAAAACCCTAAAATGGATCAATCGCGTTTATTATTCCGAATAAAATATTTCTGAAAACCAGAAACTTTAATCGATAATCTACAAATAAAATTAAGTTTTACTTAAAAAAAAAATCTACTCACCCCAAAATTAGAAGCAGCAAATCTATCAGAGGCCGACACGGCAGACGACGCCGTAGTATGGGCGTAGTACGCGTTGATGTTAGCCAGTAAAGTTGACATAACAGCCGGTACTCCCGCACACAAATACTTTGTTGACAGACAGTGGAAATGGCTGAAAAATAAATGTTGCTTTTTATTTTCACATTGGACGGTTTGTTGGCTGTGTTTGAATTGATTTCACTTTGTGGTGTACGTGGAAATAAGTGTGGGTTCGATCTACTATCGGAGGAATGGTCATATTAAGTAATATTAATTTCCTCAATGTAGATATCAGTCGTGGCACAAAAGAATAAAGTTTGACTGTTAATGCGACAGGTTGTGGGTGTGATTTCCTACTTGAGAAATTAAATATTTAATATTTCCATGTTCATAATGAAACCAGTCGTAGCGCAGAGGCACAAAATATGACTGCAAATTCGGCTGGTTGTGAGTTTGATTCCCACTCGAGGACATGAAATGTTTATTTAAAAAATATATATTTTCATTTCTTCGCTCTGGCGTCCAGGCAAAGCGCGGTGTTGAGTTCCGCCACTCAGCAGACAACATCCTTTAGAATTCGGCGGAAAGTGGGGAATGGAGTGTCTTAACACCAGCTTCTCTCTGCCTACCCTGATGTGTGCGGGATACAGCGTGAAACTGATTTTTTTTCTATTTTCTTCGCTCTGGTGTCGCACTCGACTTACAGTAACCATGACTGATCTCAAAAAAAAATAACTACCAATTACTTTCTTTGATACTGTCCTTCATTTAAAACGTAAAATAACCAATTAAAAACTAATAACAATAACTCCAAAACACATACTTCCAACAAAAGACAGACACACGCTTCTGTCAGATATAGTACGAGCACACTCCAAAGCGAAGCATAAATCATACACTTTGACACATATTAAAGCAAAAAGTAAATAGAACTCACGTCATAGCCTGATAAATGGCCTCGATGCCGTATCTCATGGCGAACTCATCGACTATTTCCTCAGGGTTCTCATTGAAGTATATCTTCCAGGCGTCGTCACCCCTCGCGGCTGGTAGGGTTACAGCACCACCGTTCTCCTCGCACAGGTAGTGGAATAGGTTCTCGTGAAGGCACGTGTACTGGTAAGAAGAGTTTAGTTAAAATTTATATTATTAGAAATAATTAAGTTATTTAGTGTTGGCCAGTCGTGGCGCAGGGGCAAACGTATGTGACTGTAAACGCGACATGTTGTGGGTTCGATACCCACTCGGAGAAATTTAATATTAGAATTTTTATTTAAATTTGGTAGAATATAGGGTTCTGCATGAGGGATTCCGCGTAAAGCTGAAGAAGAAGAGATTAATATGTAAAAGTTATTTCTATATGATATTCGTTTGTCTATAGATCTTAATAACTTAGTAAATCTTAATAACTTTGATAAAGGTTTATAAGGTCAGTAGATATATACAAATAATCGCTATAAGTTTCGAATATGATAGTGCATAGGCGCTTAAAATGATTTATTGGAACCGAAATAAGCTAGTACATATTTTATTACGGACAAAAGATTTGTGCAATATAGAAATGCTCTCAGCTTCACAAAAAGTCGATAATACGGCGTTCATTGATGACTGCCAGTGGAATCCAATTTATCAATTTTTAGCTAATTCCGCAAAGGAAATTCACGGAAATGAAGAATATTTTGATGAAAATAACTAGAATAGAATAGAATAGAAGAAGAGGTCAGTCGTGGCGCAGGGGCATAAAGTGTGACTGTAAAATCGACTGGTTGTGGGTTCGATCCCCTTTAGAGGAAACTAAATATTTATAAACATTAATATTTTTATTTACTTCGCTCTGGTGTAGAGAAAAAAAGCGCGGCGTTTAGTTCCGCCACTCAAAACTCAATGTCTCCAGTATTCGGAAAATGAGAACGGAGTGTCTTAATACTAGGTTCCCTCTGTCTACCCTGCTGTGTGCGGTTTTTTTAGAATAGAAGAACTTCAATAACAGTTCTGCTAATTAAAGCTTAGTTATAAGTCTTGATATAATATATACCTACATATATAAAAGATGTTTTAGCAAAAATATACATATAATTGTTGACTTAGTCATTTATTTATCCTACTCAAAATTATAAAAAATCTTAATACTCTTCTACGCATTGTTTTTCGTTTTTACAATATCAAGACTCCACGCCGCAAATTATCAAATACTTTATTCCTCCGAGTGGGAATCGAACCAGCAACTTTTGTTGCGCCCATAAGCTACGACCTCATAATACTATTATTTGTACAATTCTATCCAGTGAAGCCTCTATAATTTTATTTGCAGTAACTTTTTCATATATTTTTCAATATATCGACAAACATTGAATTCATATGGGAAATCTCATCGCGACGCCAAAAATAAATTGAATTTACTTGCGTTGGCCCCAAATACGTGAAACATGTATGTATGTATGTGTAATATAGTTTATGGTATATTATAAATGCTTAAAGTAATTAAAATCTCGCATTAATGGTTTTTAATATTTTTAAGTATATTTTACAATCTTTATTATATATATCTTTATTACAAAAAAATACATTATAAATATAATCTATTGTTTTCTCCCTTAGTTGGTTTTGTTTAGCCCGATTTATTTTCTTAATTAGTTTGAAATTATAGTACGGTCAACGAGTTATGGCCACTCTTAATTTAGGTTTTCTGTTCACTCAGAAAGAAAATAATCAAAAGTCAATCAATTTTGCAGCTATCTTCAGTGTGGCCACGATTCGTCGAATGTACTGTACTGGCTAGTGTATAATGTACCTACACTAGTTTCTCATGATTTTCGTAAAGACGGTAAATAATAACGTTGTATAAGATTAAGATATAGATACTACATATAAATTTTGTTGCTATTCCCAATGACTATTTAATATTGGATAATTCCCCGATAGTTAGAGATTTTTATACAAATCGTTTATATCAAAAGAAAGTCATAAAAAAACCGACTACTCTATGACACTCAAATCTACTATTAAATTAAAAAATATCAAAATAAGTGGCTCTATTTCTGTTAATAATTTAATTAAATAAATTGCACAGTTATTTGGTAAATTTAATTAAAGACATTTCATTTAGAAACAATGCCAAAAGTTATATGCTCATGTCTAGGATTCCAGTCAAGAAACGCGTTACTGAACTTGCTTTAACTGATGTAAATTAATTAACTTTACAAACAAGTGAGAAGGGTTTATTTATCACATAGCTTAATTTGTAAGATATAGATAAAACATAATTTAAATTAAATGAAAATATATAATTTTATTTCTCGAATCTATTTAACATTAAAATTAAATTAAATCAGTTTCACGCTTCGGGACACAGCGTGAAACTGATTTAAATCAATTGCTGCACACAGCAGGGTAGGCAGAGGGAACCTAGTGTTAAGACACACCGTCCCCACTTTCCGCTGAGTTCTGAAGGCATTGCATGTTCAATGACGGAACTCAACGCCGCGTTTGCCTCGACGCCAGAGCTTAGAAATGAAAATATAATATGGGTTATAATAATAATAATAAAAATCTATATTTCCTCATAAAAAGTAACTACAGAGACAATGAATCATTACATGAAAGAGGTTTGTACAATTTACAGTTAAAAAATGGTTCCTTACGCTTGGTTCAAATATTAAACACGCCAAGTCACCAAACAGGTGACAAACCCATCAACAAGTGGCCTGAGCCCCGAGGTAGCTCAATATTTTTTTTACATACAATTATCATATATCTAATTAGGAATAGATAATCTATAGGGATGATACTCGATTCTCCTATTCCAGAAATCTATTCGATTCGAACTGTTCGATTTTCACTCGGGTGCATGAATCATTTAATATTTTCGTTTCTCCTCTCTCGTAATAAAAGCAAAGCGCGGCGTTGAGTTCTGCCACTCGACACACAATGCAACGAAAAGTAAAGAAACGGAGTGACAATATTGACATAAATTTATTATGGAATATAAACTATGGATCAACTGCTATGGTTAATTAAAAGTTCAGTTTACATGTTTATACTATATATATTTAGTATTAACGATGCGTCAAATTGATGACGGGGCAAGAATGCCGCCATTTTATTTTGCTGACTGGCGTTTTATTGAATACGAAACGTCGTTTTACAAATGGGTCACATTTAGGTTAAAAATATTATGCTGTTCACTCTGTGAATAAATATATTCTAATATATTCGTAAACGATAACGTACACTCCTTTATCCTGTTTATTTATATAAAATTGGGAAGCTTTCTTTTTATACGTTTTATAAGTTTTTACGTTTGTTATATGGAAACTCCCAAGACATATATTTATTTCTATTTTTAATTTTTTTATTGGTATCGCAGCAAGAATATATACACTTTTCCGTGAAAATTTCAAGTGTCTAACAATTACGGTTCGTGAGATTCAGCTGACAGACATACGAACATATAGGCAGACTGACGAACGGATAGTGGAGTCTTAGAAATAGGATAGTTTAACCCTTAGGGTACGGATCACCGCCATGATTTTTAAACGTAAACATCGTGTTAAATAAATTAAACGTAATAAATTAATTAATAAATTTAACGAACGTACAATAATTTTAAAGAAATTCTATAATACATTTTTATATAAATTATTATTAGTTATTTATTTTTATCACCTTCACGCAGCAATGTGGGGAGAATAAACTTGGTGTTAAGACACTCCATTCCCAACTTTCTGCCGATTTCTGGGGATTTTGCGTGTTGAATGGAAAAATTCTACGCCGGGCTTTGCTTCAACACCAGACCGAAGTAATAAAAAAAATATTTCAATTCCTCGAGTGGGAATCGAACTCCGAAAACCGCGTTTACAGTCATACTTTGTGCCCCTGCGTCACGACTGATCTATAGTTATTGATTTATATATAATTTACGTTATATTTTATTTTCTTGGAAATCTTTAAATCTGTAATCACTAGAGGTTTATGAATAAAATATGATAAAACCATTAACAAAAGCTTGTTTCCTATCAAACACAAATGATGAAAACTTCGATTAATGATTTTTACAGGGTAGTTCCGGCATCAAAAAAACTATAGATTTTATATCTTAATATTCTTTATGTTATTTAGTTCTTAAAAGTTGTTAATGACACTTGAAACTATTTTTTATTTTGGTTTCCCCCATAAAGCAGGATATGCAGAAGGAGTCCAGTATGAAGACACTCTGTTCTTCACTTTCCACCTAATCCTGGAAGCATTGCGAGTTGAGTGGCGGAACCTTTAAGTTCGACGAATAGTAAGTCAATATATTCTATTATATTTTTTATTGGTATGAAATAAAATGGAGTCTAGTATTGTTAATATAATCGCTAATATACACAAAAAATTTGAGGAAAAGACTTATGTAGACTATTCATATTTGAAATAGTGTGGTTTAATAATAAGATTTCTTTATTATTAAAAAAATATTAAAAATTATATGATTGACGATTTGTCAAAATTTTCAAAGATTCCTTTATTTAATCAGCTTCACGCTGTATCCCGCACACAGGGTAAGTGGAGGGAACCTACAGTCACACTTTGTGCCCCTGCACCACGACTGGCCTCAAACATTGCTTCATATTATTTCTAAATCATTAAAGATTATATAAACGAGCTGGATTTAGACCAAAGTGGTAGCGAGAATAGGACGTTAATACATTAAATAAATAATGGACTCCACCATAGCGCAGTTAGAACTTGTCAAACTGACAATATAGCTTGCACGCAATGATAAGATCTTCACATAAATGTATATAATTGTGAAAATAATATCTAATAATATTTTGTTATACAATTCAGAATTTAATGTGTTTTAAGTAAATGCTGGTAGATAAGATTTTTTTTCATCAAGCCTGATCAAACTACCATTTATAATATTTCGCCTATGAACTGAAGTAGAAAGCGCGGCGTTGAGCTCCTACATTCAACGGCTCAAACTCAGCGGAAGCGATAAACAGAGTTTTATCAACACAACACTAGGTTTTATCAACACAACACAACACTTCTCTCTATTTACCCTACTACATGTAAGGTAAAATACAAAGCTGAAAATAATCTATGCGGATGGAAAATAGTCTGACATTGAATAGAAAATGAATATAGATCTATAATTATAAACTGTTATATATTAAAATCTTCGTTAAAAAACAATATTGTGCACTCGTTTGAGAATAATTATATAATATACTATAATATTTTCTATAAAAACAATTTATTTTTAATGTTTCTCGCTCCACCCCGACGTAGAAGAGCGGGCTGAGGGAAACTGGGGAAATAGTATTACTTTCCGTCGAATTTTTATAATAAAAATCTATTAGTAAATCAAAATTTACATGATTAACAACTAACATAAACTATAAAGCTTTTCGCTCTCGCTTAAATTACCTAAAATATATACGTCAACATATTAATTAAATTAACATTAGTTATGCAAATTTAAATCTGATTATAATCTGAATTAACTAATATTTAGTTTGTGAAGCAGTAAATATATGTAGTAGAAATTGATAGTCATTTTATAGATACGGAAATTTGACCTTATAGAGTCCCTGATGGTAAAATAATCCTATCTTAATTAACTACAGCATTTAAGTAGGGTAAGAACTAAAGTGGTATGGGAAGGTCGTTTTAATAATAAATTGTAGATGTGAGCTTCCTTCAAAAGTTACTTAGATGTCAAAATTACAGAATTTTATTAAATCAAGGATTTCGTTTAAATTAAAATACCTATGAGAAAAAATATAATATGTATATTTTATAAAAGAAAAAAGGTGAAACTTTCGATTTTTTAGATGACAAAAAGACGCACAGCTGAATAAATACTTTCTCTTTGTAATATAAAGGTTTTCGTTACATAAATGCATATAGAAAAATTGTTAAAAATACACAAACATTTGTCTCAAATAGGAATCGAATTCACAAAATTCCCCTTACCAGTTAGCCTCCTCCCACTCCTGCTCATACGAGAGTAATACAAAATTTATAACTTGGCTATCTAAACTAATAATAGCAACCAATTTCTTTTACTCAAAGACGCTCTAGTAATTATCGTAGGACAGTTAGTCAATTTATAATGTAAGCGACGGTTAAAGAACTTTTCCCTTTTATAATTATTTTTCTACTGAAATAACGGAAAATTAACAGCTATTTCCGTCGTATCTTGCTTAATTGCTCTACATACGAGGTATACTAAGAATTTTTATTGTCCCATTTTTTACACTTCGTTTTTTATTACCGTTTCATGGTAACATCTAGGACGTTTTAGATTAGAATAAAATGTATGTGAAAGTAAAAAAAATATTAACTTTCATAGTTTTAAAACTAAAATAAACCTCAATTTAAAAGAAAAACATTAAAAATACTGAAAATAAATAAGAATAATATAGATTATTATTTAGCTTATAATATATTCTCTACATACAATTAACATAATAAAACGTTTCCAAAACAACATAAGTACATATTAGGTACCTAATCCAGCACCTTGAAAGATTAAACATGTGAACAAAATGAATGTTATAAGAAAAAATCTTAAAAAAAATATAAGAAGTTCTTTTTATGTTGATCAAAGGCAAAGAACGCATCAGCTCAGAAAGCCAGCCCGGAGACTGAAGCTTAAAACTCTATCAAACGGAACCTTGCCACAGCCATTTTCAGTAATTGAGATATGCTTAAAATTACGCTTCGTTGAAAGTATTTTTACATATAAATGTAATACATTTATTTCATCGCTTCGTGGCCTCCAAATATATTAAGAATACGTGATCTTATATTGTTTTAGAGAATAAAAAATTGAAAGGCATAGTTCGCTGTAACGAATTTTTACTTATTTCTTAGCTTCACGCTTTGTCCCGCACACAGTTGGGTAGACAGAGGGAAACTAGTGTTAAGATATTTCGTTCTCCACTTCCGTCGAATTTTGGAGGCACAGCGTATTGAGTGGCGGTACTGAACGCCGCACTTGACTCGACTCCAGAGCGAAGGAATGGAAATACACATTTAAATAAATACTCGTTTTCAACACAGATCGAACCCACAACGACTAGCGTTTACAGTTACACTTTGTGCAGCCACTCCACGACTAGTTTCGACTAGACTAGACCTTTTTCTTTTATTTTACATAAAATGAATCTAGTAAGACACTTCGTTCTCGCATTTTTAGCCGAATTAAAGTGGCAGAACTCAACGCCAGAGCGCAAAAATGAAAATATTAATTAATAATAATTTATTCCCCCGAATAGGGATTGAATGCACAACCGTCGCGTTTCAGTAATATCCTTATGCCCCTACGCCACGATTTTTGTTTTACTTTGATTTTTATTATTGTAACCTGATAAATAAAATGAAGAGTGAGGACTTCTTTTAATAGTAAAATAACAATGGAGTGTTGATCTTTAGGTACTTTACAATACATATTTGAAAGTAGGTCATAAATATCTTTCTTTAAGATTATCTTCAAACTCTCACAATGAATAAACATCAGTATTGAGGTTCTTGTAATAGTTGTAATAAAAGAATAGATTGGAACAGAAATTGAAAAAGAATATTTTAATTTGTTTCTCTATTATCCATATAAACGTAAATCTTTTTTTTAATTCAGTTTAACGTATAAAAAGATATTACAAAGTACTAAGCAATATATTTTTTTATTTTTACCAATAAAAAAAGGAACTTAATCGACACGTGTTTTTAATTTGATTTTCAATTCGTTCTTGATATATTGTATTAAAAAATAACAATACAAAATATATTCAATGCTAAATGATCACTTAACAAGTGTCTCTAAGGACTAATATGAACAGTCGGATTGTGGTTTGCGGTGTGGTGAGGCAGTAAGTTAAGCGTAGCGTAGCGTACATACGGTTCGGGATAAATAATATTTTTTTGCAGCTTCACGCTGTATCACGCACGCAGCAGGGTAGGCAGAGGGAACTTAGTGTTATGAGACTCCGTTCTGGAGTGAGTGGCGGAACTCAACGCCGCACTTTGCCTCGACACCAGAGCGAAGAAACGAAAATATAAATGTAAATAAATATTTTATTTCCTGGAGTGATTATCAAACTCAAAACCACTCGTCGTTTTAGTAGTAAATGTACATTAATATATATTTACAAACTAGTACATTAATTCGAAAGAACAAACAAGAGGCAATGAAATATTTTCTGGTAAAAGATTCGTATCCCAGAAAACTCCAGTCTATTTCAGTCCAGTCTAATAAGTAAATATTGATCTGGTAACGATTGGTTCTTCTAGGGTGTGTCAACAATAACCATAGTGAACCGGTGGTAAAATATTAAGTTAAAAAATGAAGTGAAGACATCGTGGCGCAGAAAATGTAAATCTAAATGAAACAGGTTGTAGGTTCGATTCACACTCGAGTAAATAAAATATTTAATATTTCATTTCTTTCACGTCTATGTTGAGGCACAGAGCGGCGTTCAATTCCGCCACTCGATACGCAACCTTCAGAATTATGCGGAAAATGGGGAAACGGAGTGTCTTAAACATTAAGTTCCCTCTGCCCGTCCTGCTATGTGCGAGATACAGCGTAACGTTAAAAAAATTTAAGCTTGGAACTTCTTAATAAAAATTTACATTTTTCACTTTAAAGAAAATTATTTGACTTTGATTTTATATACAGCAAATGTATTTGTCTATAAGCAATTTCTGGAGTTTTCTGAACTTTAAGAAAATTAGCTTTTTTTTAGACATAAGTATAAGATCGTGATTCATATAGTTTAAAGGGTTTTTTAGCTTCACGCTGTAGCCTACGCACAGCAGGGTAGGCAGAGTAAAATCTAGTGTACAGGCACTATGTTGCCCATTTTCCCCCAAATTCTGGAAGCATTGCGTGTTGAGTGGCGAAACTCAACGCAGCGTTTTGCCTCAACGTCAGAGCGAAAACATTAATAATTTCATTTCCTCGAGTGGGAATTGAACCCACAACCTGTGGCGTTTATAGTCACACAGTTTAGTAGGTATAACGTAGTCTATAGCCCGTAAGAAGCAATTAGAGAGGCCAGTGTAACCGTCGTGCTCTTAATTCGTATAATTTCCTCTGAGGAGTGCTGCCGATATTTTGCCTCCGTTTAATTACGGAACCTTTATAAATCAACGGGAGATAAATTAGTTTGAATGTGACCCGTCTAGTGGGTGGAATAGGGTATTTTAAAATATATTATTGCGGGTGGTTTAAAGTGTATGTAATAATTGAACCATTCTTGTGTTTAAAATTTAATTTAAATTAATGTTTTTATTATGTTTTCTTTTTTTTTTTTATGTTTGAATGGTAAACATAGCGACGAACCTTACAAAGTGCTTTTATTTTTTGTGGATTTAAATTAAATTTATTATTTACAAACTAACTTTACTTTCAAAAAATTACCCATTCATTGTATATTTTTATAGATTTCTATCAAATATAAAATAATGAAGTCATTTAATCAATTTTATTCAATAATATATTTAATACAATAGTAAAAAAAGAAAGAAGAAAAGAAATCAACAGAAGAAAGCCGACATTTTTATTTTCTTCTAGTAATTTAAGCGAAACTGGCTAGGTTGGTCTAAAAATTTTATCTTGCGATAAATCACTTCGCTATTAATTTTCCGCCCATTCTCATTTAGAGAATTTTACGTGAATAAGCCAAAGTAAGCCCTACTTTGGGATACTAAATTTTTCACGTAAAATTTCATAACATAAGAAAAGTTTATTCAGGTTCACGTTATATCCCGTACACAGCAGGGTAAGCAGATGGAAGCTAGTGTTAAGATACTCCGTTTTCCACTTTCCATTAAATTCAGGAAGCATTGCGTGTTGAGTTGCGGAACTCAACGCCGCGCTTTGTCTCGACACCAGAGCGAAGAAATGAAAATATAAAGTTAAATTAATATTTTACTTCCTCGGGTGGGCATCGAACCCACAACCAGTCTCGTTGACATTCACACCTTGCGCCACGACTGGCCTAAAAAAAATTACCCCTTATTATACATTTAACATCACACTGCATCCCGCACAGAGCAGAGCAGACAGACACACTCAATGTTGAGACACTCCGTTCCTCACTTTCCGCCGAACTCTGAAAGCATTGCATATTGAGTGCAGGAACTCAAGGCCAAATTTTACCTCAGTAACAGAGCGAAGAAATGAAAATATATAATATTTCATTTGTTCGCATGAATATCGAACCTACAACCTGTCGTTTATTATATCATTCATACGCTTGTGCCTATGCACCACGACTGGCATTAATTATTACAATATATTTAAAATAATCTACTACTACTACTACCTTCACGCTTTATCCCTAGCGGGGTAGTCAGAGAGAACATAATCTACATATATATAAAACTTCTGATTTAACATTGTCCGAACCATAACGTAAAAAAAAACAGTGCACGAGCAAGTTAAAACGGTTCAAGGATAAGGGGAGATCAAACAAACGTAATTGACCTACTTCAAATGAAATATAAAGATTGAAAGTTTCTGAATCGACGAGATCCCATTAAGTAATTGATACTCAGATTATATAGCATCGTATACTAACATACAAGTATATATTTTCCATATATTATCGTTTCTTTAGTAGTATATTTACTTATGGGAATATATATTTATTAATTGTTTTATTTTTATCATTACACGCTGAATCCCGCATGAAGCAGGATAGGCTGAGGGAGACTAGTGTTATGACACTACTCTTTCTACTGTCCGCCATATTCTGGGGGAACACGGACCTCAGCACGGCGTATCGCCTCTATATTTACCAGAACGAAGAAATGAAAGTATTATATATTTCATTTCCTCGAGCGGAAATCGAACTCACAACCTGTCGCGTTTACAGTCACACGCTATTAATATAAGAAATTGCTTGTGATTTAATATTAGAATTACTTTACATATTCATCTTTCATTCATTTACTGCTCCATAAAATTTAACCTTTTTCAACGGAATCGCCTATAATTACCTATTATAGTATGAAATAGAGGAGGTTGAGGCCAGTCGTGGCGCAGCGGCACGAAGTGTGACTGTGAAACCGACTGGTTGTGGGTTCGATCCCCACTC
>DWAP01001227.1:0-16540 GCA_018230625.1 Heliconius eleuchia
TCATGGGAATTCGTGGCATCAGCACCATTTGCCCAATGGGTGGGTCAGCGGCCTACGGACCCTATGACAATACTTTGCAGAAATTTCACTTGTAATCTAGTGCCGTTACATACTACTGGTGGGTGTAGATTTCGTAACAAAATTAGTGTGCCGATTTTCGATTTTAATAAATGTGGAGATAGCCCGCACGGATTTTAAGAATTGAAATTTTTTTGAGGGTAATGTACTACATCTTCTTGTTCCACAACAGCATCAATGAAAACATACTTTACGCTGTCACCTGGTAAGTTAGCTATTTTATCATTGATGGCGTCAACGTTTGAATTTTTCGAAGCTAAAATTGTCCTCTCACACATCCATTGATGATTTTTTTGGTGTATACTACATTTGGGTACACTTTTAATATTAGATCTTCAATATTTGTCACGATTCTACCAAGGTCTTTATCTAAGGAATTTTTTGTCGCCTGATTCCGGTACTTTCCTTTTTAATAAATTGTTTCCTCAAAATCTGAGGTTCCTCCACCGTGATAACTTCTCATGTTAGTAGAAAGCTTTAGAAAGTCTACAGATTTCCATAACGGGGATGACTTCTCTAGTCTTCTCTTATAATGTCTGCTCTAGTTCCCCTAACTATTACAGGCAATGTTTGTCTAAAGTCACTGGAAAACATCATAGTGACCCCACCCATAGCTTTGAGTTTCGTAGATCCTTAAGCGTCCTATTTAAAGCCTCTACGTGAGCTCTGAGTCATAGTGCATTCATCCCATACTACGAGGCGTGCCTCTTGCAACACTGCCCAAAGGACCATTTGTTTCGAATAGAGCACACATTATCTCTATCAAGTGAAACATTAAGGGGCAACTTAACGTAGCGTGAGCAGTTCTTCCATCCCTCAATAATAATGTTGCTGCAATATCTGATAACTATGGCGCAGCAACAGCAGCAACGGCTATGGCGATTTTATCCTGTGCCCTAACTTTGGTTAATATTAAATTGGCCTTGTATATTTTGTCTTTACCAGCCTAAACACTCTCTACAACTGAATTGTAAGTAAATACCTGATCAGGTACTAACTTGGAAATATTATTAGAAATAAAATTATTTAAATCATTAATCACATGATTTCCTTAAAATTCCCGAGGTTCTATATTATTTGATTTATTACAAATCCGAGAAGGAAGACCAAAGTCTAAGAGATTTTTCGAACATTTTATAAATTTTATTTTCAATCAATATCAGACCTTCATTGTCTATTTCTTTAGTGTAACGCAAAAGGTCTTGAGTCTTGATTTTTATTAAGAACTCGTATTATATCCTCACAAACGATTACAATTTTTTTTCATAATTCCAGAAATTCATATAAATATCTTAATTTCCTTAAATTAATCTAGATAAAACGCTGTGACTATTATATGGAATGTTTGTAAGGATGAATATCAAAATATAAAAAATACATTAACAGAAATCCAATAGTTAAATTGAATTAATTAAAATTGTTACTTTTGCTCAACCTTCAGAGATAAACATATACTATCGCGGACTTTTTTAAATATTATTTAAAGAGCAAAATTTTTGTTCTAAATTTTTTGTGTGTATCTCATAAGGTTGAGTCTGCGCACGCCATGTACGCGTTAAGGAAGTTTATTTTGGGTGACGTTTTCTTATGTTTTAAGAACTTTGCATACTTTGCAAACCGTTGCTTAGCAAAGGTCGGTTGTTATTAACATGGCAGAATAAATTGCATGTCAAATTAGAATGTATTTTAATATATATTCGTATATATGTGTAATGTAATGTTATATAGCCTATAGCACTTCTGAAGAATGCCACTTTCACACAAAACAAAAACAAAGTAAATCGGACCAGTAAGTAGATCCAGAGATCTTAGCGTTTAAACAAACAAACTCTTCCGCTTTATTATATTAGTATAGATTATTTACTTTCTTTAGGTCATATAACATGTAAGATTTATCATATTGTATTCATGTTCCTGTGAATTTTAGATGCACAAAACATAGGATTTTTTTAACATTTGTATGTACTATTTTTATTATACAGGGAAAAAATATAAGACATGACTCTGACCCTCTGATTACAATTTAAGTTTTAAAAAGTATTATAATAAAAATAATGATTTTTTTATATCAGTTTATTCAGGAGTTACAAACTTAAGACTGAGCAGCAGCTGGCGCGGCCGATGCGGCAGCCTCTTCCCGAATACGATCTTTCTTAAGGGTGCCCATGAAAGCAGCCTTATCAGCAGGTGTCTGGAAGCGACCATGTCCAAATTTGGATGATGTGTCAATGAACTTCAGATTGATCTTCTCAAGAGCTGCTCTCTTAGTGTGGACACGGAGGGACTGAAAAAGTGGTTATTTAATAAATAAAAGCAACAAAATATAAAAAAATGTTTAAAAAAATTTATTTATGCAAATATAACTTTAAATATTGTAATGAAACTTAAATACCTTTCTCAATGTGATGACACGTTTCTTAGGTCCCATACAACAACCCTTAATCATAACAAAGTCATTGTTTACTTCACCATAGTGAGGGAAGCCTCCCATGGGGGTGATGGACTTCTCAGACAAATCATATTCAGTGGAAGCATTGTTCTTGATAACTTTTCCATCCTTGGTATGAATTCCTAAAAGAAAAGATAATGACAATAAACTCATGGCTTCTTAAATATGTGACTAGAACTGCCAAAGAATTCTCTAGAAGTTTTATTTTTTTTTGCTTTGAAGATTACAAAGTTCAAAACTGTTTATGTGTATAAACCAGGGGTTCCTATCTTTTTCTTGATCAAGGACCACCTTTATATCATTCTTGGTAGCAGGGACCATTATGCATGTAGATATAATAAAACTTTACTGTGATAATCAAACAAAATTTTGCCTTACCATCTCCAGTCAAAATTAATAATGTTCGCTGACCATATTTAGGCTTCTGTGGACCACTGGTTGGGAACCAGTGGTATAAACAGTTTTTCAGTTTTAAACATAATTAATAACACTTAAAGCAAATTTAATCAACTACTAGTGACACCACATACAACAAGAATACAAAACAATACTTGAAGGGGAATGTATACAGACAACAGAAACCGTGCTGGCTTATTTATATGATTGTTGTCATAATTGTTTAGTCGTACCCACACAGGTACCAACTGTACCATATCCATGGTAATGAAATGTTCACTGCCCTCGTGTTTTCTATTAGAATGGAGGCTGAAGGCATCATTCAGTTGCATTGTTAGACAGAGACATGCGAATACATAATACATTTTGCAGTTTATATAATTCAGCAATTACTGAGACTGTTACAGAGAGACTAAGGAATTTCCCAAGGTCAGCAACATCAGAACTGTCAATATACCTGCTTACTTTATACCATGCACTTGAAACATGGCAAAAGTGAAGGGACCAATTGCATCAAAGCAAAAATGCTATGCTGATTTACTGCTATATTTATTTGTCATTATAAAAACACCACTCATGAGTAAGAATGTAGCAAGCCAAATGTTGTCAGACAACTTAATAAGAATAGCAAATTGAAATGTTTAGATTATAATATGTAACACACGAAACAAACTTAATATCATACTACATAAATGAAGGCAATATATTTTACCTTGGCCGATTCTGTAAATCTTTTTGTTCATTTCAGTTCTGTGATGGTAGCCCTTTTGACCAGCACGGGCAACAGTAAATGAAACTCTTGAAGGATGCCATGCTCCAATACAAGCAACTTTACGCAGACCCTTGTGTGTCTTACGTGGGAGTTTCTTGGTGTGCCAACGTGAAGTTACACCTGTAAAATTTAACAAAATGGTTGAATTATTTTTAATATATATTTAAATCTTGTAATAGTAAAAATTTTATATCCTATACTGCTTTTTAGTCCAGCCTCAGCACACATTTTGCATTCAATTAAAATTGACATTGAAATGACATATTTCTAAAGAAAATTGTGAGCTGGTGTATAGATAAAATAACCTTAATTTTTTAAGCTAACTCCATCTGCACGAACTTAGCATGAGACAATGAAAATGTTATTTTCCACAAACTACTTATTAAAAAAATATATAGTTAAAATAAATAAATAAATCAGTTTTACGCTGTATCTTGCACACAGCAGGGAAAGGAGGGAAACCCAGTGTTAAGACACTCCCCCACTTTCTGCTGAATTCTAGAGGCATTGCGTGTTGAGTGGCAGACTCAACGCCACGATTTGCCTCGACACCAGAGCGAAGGAGTGAAAATATAAATGTAAATAAATATTTCACGCCTCGATTATATATGTCAGTAGATAATATATTTAACTATAAATTAAGGACAATATTTTTTTTAAGTAGTTTACAAAAAAACAGTCATCTTGCTTAATTTATAAAATTCACAAGTTAGCTGGTTTTCAAATTTAAGTATTTACTATTAATATACAATATCTATGGATAGGGATTTAATAGTAAAAAACAAGTCACACACGTTTGTGGCAGATAAATAATTACCTTTGTATCCCTTTCCTTTAGTCACACCAATACAATCAATCATCTCATCTTGTGCAAAGACTGAATCAACAGGGATAGGTTTTTCTAGATGTTCCCTCGCCCATTTTACTTTATCTTCAATATTTCCACCATTCACTTGAATCTCCATGATATGGGCCTTCTTTTGACGCTGCTTAAGCAGTTTCATTTGTGTGTGGGCAATAACCCTAATTACACTGCAGTAGCGAATCATCTTTTTGAAGTCCTTCTCAATTGACTTGCGACCAAGCTCATCCTGCCATTTCTTGCTTGATTTAGTAAAAGCCTTCTTCTTACACTTGTACCTATTTGAAGTAGAAGGTTAGGCAGCTGCAAGAAAAACCAAACGGCCTCATCGTTGAGCGGAGACCAAATGGTAACAATATGCAAATGCATATTTAGGTTTAGCTCTCATCTAAAGAGAGGAGAGATTCACATATGATTAGAAAATTAAATACTGTTATCTTTCTATACATCAAATTGTCACTTAAAACTTATACATATATTTATTTTGATCATACCAATTCTTGTAGAAGCGACGACGACAGTCCTCAGACATGTGCTCTGCCCAAACAGTAAGCAACGCACGAAGACCGTGGGGTGTCTCAATATAGCCGACAACACCGACACACACCATAGGAGGCGTTTCGATAACTGTAACAGCTTCCACGATCTCCTTCTTATTGATTTCTATAGAATAAATAAAAAATTAAACTTCCAATTATAAAATGTTAAAAAAATTACAATATGGACAATTCATAACTTTATTATATCAGATTTAGTGACCTAATCAAAAAAATTATGATTTCGAGTTTTTGTCAGAAATTGACCTAAACGACGCTGTACACAGCAACCCTGCTGGGGCAGAGAGAACTTAGAATTAAGACACTCAGTTCACTTCACATAAGTGGGAAATAAAATCAATTTCTGACAAAAAATCAGTCATGGTTTTTTTTGATCAGGTCACAAAGGTGCGATATGAACATAACCAAAATATACTTACTTGAACCAGGACGGTCAGGTTCACGAACCACGTGGGTCATACCAGCTTTATAACCAATGAAGGCAGTAAGATGCACTGGTTTGCTGGAATCATCTTTAGGGAAAGCCTTCACTTTACCACGATGACGGCGGGATCTCTTCTTGGGATAGAATCCCATAGATCCATGACGAGGCGCCGAAAATTTCCTGTGCGACTAAAAAACGACAAATACCTTTTAATATCATTCAATATCACAACTACCTTTTACATTGAAATGAGTAAATTCAGTCCGCCCTAGTATCTTCATTTCATTTCAGGTTCTAACCGTATGAAATATGTGGTTTTTATCATCATTTAGTTTTACGATATCAAAATTATATAATGTACAAATTTGTTGCCTATTTTAAAAGTACTGTAAATAATCATTTAAAAAATAATTATACAGATTTTTGAGATATTCTGAGATTTAACAATGTCACACGTACCATGTCTGCCGACTATCGCAACAAAAATGGCCGAGTCAAAAGAGATTAATTCATAACGTCAATATTACATTTACGTCACAATCAATTTTCATTGACTGTGTTACCAGCGTATTAAATAAAATGCAATAACTAAAGCAACAGCTTATTTCGTTCTAGGTATTTTAAATTTAACACCAATGCATATAAATAAAGCTACTGACTTTGGGTATATGTGTTCTGTGCTACTGAGCGACTGCGTCAGATTTTTAATTTTAATGTGTGTGGAGCCATATATTGAACAATATTATTGTCAATGCAATATTGACACACACTAGTTACGTAGGCTGTGACACCGAGCGCTATATAACACACTACATAATATTTATGACAATATTTCGTCGTAAAATCTGACGTAGTCGCTCAGTAGTTTTTTTTTTTGCATATGTGTTAAGTCTACATTGGATAGAATGAAAAAACCGTTGCTTTATTTATAGTTAAATACAATGCTTACTTACAAAATAAGAAAATAAAAACATATAAATCAAAAACTGGATGAGAAAAAACTTAGTTTAACCATTTCAATGTTATTAATGAACTACAACTAACAGAGGTCATTCGTGGCCCAGGGGCACGAAGTGTGACTGTAAAGGTTGTGAGTCCTATTCCCGCTCAAGGATTGTAATATTTCATATTTTCATCTCTTCGCTCTGGTGTTGAGGAAAAGCGCAGCGTTGAATTGACCCTCAACACATAATGCCTCCAAAATTCGGTGGAAAATGGGGAACGTGGCATAGGTATTATTACTAACGGGCCACTTTTTTTTATTAATACCATGGTTAAGAATGTTAGTCCTTTTAATATGGTAATTAATTAAATTATATTCTTAGATTCCCTCTGGCTACCCTGATGTGTACGGCATACATCGTAAAGTAAAAATATTTTTACTAACAGAGCTTTAATAATGCACAATTTTTCTTAACTTTATTAAAAAGTACGTATTGTCAATAATATTGCGTGTGTGTGGCCGATTTTCAATATTATTGTAGACTTCTAGAAATTCTGTTTTTGCCACGACAATATCGGGGAGAGGCAAGGTTCGTCGCGCTGCAATATTTTACTTAAAAAAAAAGACTTCAAAGGAGACGAACGCTTTTATTTTCTATGCAAGATGGACGATGAAAACTATGTAGATATTGTAGTAATGGGAGTAGTCCCACGGAAAAACAATGTTTAATAGAGTTTATTTAAACATGTCAAACTTATTCAGAGTAATGGGATATATCAATTGAAGGATATTGCGATAATATTATAAAGATAGTGGGCTAAAAAAGCTGTTCGATGTGTAACAAAAAATTTAACCAAATAGAGATAATATTTTTTGAAAGGGGATCTTATCCTCAAATAGTTTTTTTAAAGTATCCTCTGTTCGTAAAATTAGCTTGACGCTGTATGCCGCACTTTACAGGGTAGGCAGAGGGAACCTAATATTAAGACAATCCGTTTCCTATTTTCCACTGAATTCTGGCATTACGTCTTGAGTGGCGGAACTCAATACTGCGCTTTGCCCTGAAACGAGAGTGAAAAAATAATATTATGAAATATTTCATTTCCTCGAGCGGCAATCAAACCTGTCACGTTTACATAGTCACTTTTTGAGCCCCTGGGCCGAAAATGGCCTCTACTGTAGTTTGTTAATAATATTGAAATGATTAAACTCAGTTTTTTTCTCATTCAGTCTTTTTATTGCCTTTTTTTGTAAGTAAGTTAAATACAATAATATAAGGTTCCCAACCAGTGGTCCGTGGACCACTAGTGGACCGCAGAAGCCTAAATATGGTCCGTGAACGATTTTAATTTTATGACTGTTTGTTTGATTATCACAGGTATTTTTATTATACTTACATGCATAGTGATCCCTGCTACCAAGAATGATGATCAAGGACCACTTTTATAAGTGGTCCTTGATCAAGAAAAGTTTGGGAACCCCTGAACCGAAGCAATGGCTTTTGTCTATTCCATTTTAGACTTACACGTATGCATACAAATAAATCTACTGAGCGACTGACTGACTGAAATATTGTCAATAATATTACGGAGTGTGGGGGGCCATATATTGAACAACATTATTGACAATAATATTGATTGTATGTGGTCAATCTTTGAGTTAATCTTAATATTATTATACTAGGCATGCTCGATGTTAGAAAACATAGAAGCGAAATGACGATGTTTAATATAAATTGAAAGAAAAACATTGATATCAGCCAACATCGATATTTTTTGCACGTATTGTCATCAAAAAATAAAACACTATAATATAATACCACATTTTAATTAAAACAAAGATGAAAAAAGTTGTTGAAAATTTCAAACATTAACTATACGTAAAAACACATTATATATCCCAATACTTTTTGTTAATACTGTAAAAATACAAATTTTGAAAGCATGTGTACGTGACTACATATCCATTGTGTCCCTGCTGACATCGATGTTCATAGAAAATCGATGATCCTCGAGCATCCCTAATTAATAGTCTACATTCTTGATTCTAGTTTACTATTTAGTTTTATACTAAATAATAATTTTTTGATTTAATGATTATATCCATACAATTTCTATTCTTAATAATTTATTACGCAACGAACAATTTATATTTGAGTAACGCGTTTGTGAGATTATAATATTATAATGGCTGGGCCTATTGAAAGGATTCAGGTATTGGACGATATTGAAAAAGACATAATAACATGCTTACAGTGTGCAGGTAATCTTTAGGTAATTTGTTATATTTATAAAATGTTACAAATCCAAAATAAGCTAATCGAATGTTTAAATTTTTAGCTCAAGCTCTATTGGAATTGGGTAAAGAAAAATCAAGTCAAAAACAAGCAGAAAGCAACACTTCCCAATTTCTTAGAACATTAAGTCAAGTAGAATCTAAATTGAGTGATCAAATTAATTACTTAACACAAGTTTCTACTGGCCAACCACATGAGGGATCTGGATATGCATCACAAAAGGTTTTGCAAATGGCATGGCACAGACTAGAACATGTACGGTCATGGGTAAATGAATTAGAGAGGCATAAAGCATCACATTTGGCAGCTGTTAGCAGAACTCCAGTGAGTGTAACAAATGGTGGTATGACTTCATCTGGGACTAGTACTCAATGATTTTGGGATGATTTTTTATTACTATAAAATGTGATTCCCATATTTTTTTTATTTAGTAATAGTTTTGTATGAAATAATAGTAATATAGTTTTTAAGTCCAAGCATAACAATATGTTTGAAGCATTAGCAATTCATTATATTCAATTTGCTTATATTGGTAGACCTTCCTTTCCCTTTTCCAACCTATTGTTTCCAATTTTTTGCCACTATGAGTCAAACGGGAATATATTGGGGAAGAGGTTATACTGTATTTGTATTATTTAACTCAGTTATAGAATATAGAAAATAAGATATTTATGTTTTGATTCTAGATGATCATAAGTGTATTATTTGTTCTAATATATCTGTAATTAAAATACTAATAGGAATTATAAAGGAATTGGAAAAATAAAAAGTTATCAGTAACAAAACTGTATTGTATTTAAAGAAAAATTTACAATGAAATATGTTTATTTAGTGAGAAATGACTTAAGAAATTATAACACCAATATGTTAAGTAATTCTGAAGGGAAATTAAAATTTGTTTCATACAATAAATTACAAAATAAAATATTATGCATGTTGCCTGAAGATGTGTTTATTTATAATAGCAACAGTTATCATCATGTGATTAAGACTGATTATATTAGTACATCAAACTTACCAAAATGCACATTGTTTTTTTATTATGTACATAAAATGCATAATTTAAAAACTATTATATATAAATGCTTTATCAGCAACACTATACACCAATAAAACATTTTCTACTCATTATACACATACAATAAATAAATTAAACACATTCCTCACTATAAATCGTTAGTCCTTTGCTGAAACAATATTAGGATGAGGTTTGCATACACCAACAAAGGTTTTGCAATACTTAAATGTTTTGCATGAAAAATAAGTAAAGCTCAAAATAATGAAATATTTCTAAATAAGCTTCACATGAATGAATTATCTCTGTCCTTTAGTCCTTCCATGATCATAGATGGAGAAGTCACTCCTCTTTTCAGCTTCGTTGATTAGCATTTGCCTTCCGGAATTTTTCTATATCATCTAAAGATCGTTTTGCTTTAGATGATATATCATCCATTGATCTTCTAGCTGTTGTTGTGATATCATCTAAGGACTTTTTTGTATGTGATAGAAGCTCATCTGTACTTTTACATGCAGTATTAGCTAATTCTTTTATTTCAGAGTCTATCTTCCCTATTACCCATTCAATTGCTTGGCGTCCTTTGCCAGCATTTAATGAAATTTTGTTGGTCAGTAAATCTTCCATATAGCTGCTTAGTGGTACTCCCTGAAATAATTTCAAGTAATTTTATATTTTGCTCTAAACTCACAGTATCAAACCTGGTATATACTGTAGTAAACTGAATAACCAGATTTATTGTTTGAAAAATTTTGCACTTTGCTGTTCAGACCAGGGAAATGGAAAGTATTTAAATATAAATTAATTTAATTTAAATATAAATAATATAAAGGGAATGGCATTCATAACCATTAATTCATCAGTATGTGTATAATATTGGTGCCAATAGCTGTACTGATGAAGAACTGTCTTAGTTATTCTATATTATATTCTTAGTTATTGTACATATTTTAAAAGTCAATAAAATTTTATATATGAAATATATGGGTACAACAAACATTAATACATTCAAGAACAACTTAATTTAAGATTATTGGATATACAGCCAAATATTTTAAAAAATATATCTCTATGCAAAAGCAACAAAATTTATTGTTTATTATTGTTATAATTAAATAAATGTAAGGCATAAACTCTCTCATATCTATTTTTTTGGGTATGCAGGGGGTACTTAGTATTAAATTGCCTTATTTTTAATACATTGTGTGTTGAGCAGCAGAAACCATGCTTTGTTTTGTAACCAGAGGAAACAAAAATAATTCATTTATGAGGAATGTGGAGAATGAAGTGGTAAGACACTGTTCAAAAGTGTAACTTTGATGTATGCACACTCAAAACACCATAATAAAAGAAATGAATAGAACTTTGATGTGTAAAAGCATGAATTAGAAATGTAAAAATGCAATTACAATTTTTAAAAAGGAAAATTTTAAGTGAAAAGTTAAATAAAACCAAACAAGTATGAACTTGAAGTGCATAATATTTAATATTTTTTAAATATTTTATATGTGCTATATATTAAATAAATTTTATTAAATTGTTACTTACTTGTACAGTAACCACAGCTTCTTGCCTTAGAAGTGTCTTTGTAGGGTCAGATGGGTGAGGGGTGTATTTAACAGTTTCATCGACAGCAATATAGTGACAAAATGTTAAGTTACTCGTCTTCAGTGTCATTTGACGTTCATTGGGGTTCACTTCAGACTTTTCGCTAGCATAGCAAATCTTAGCTGTGCCAATAAGCTGAAATAAGATAACACCATACTATAATTACAAGATAACAACATACTATAATTATTGTATTGTAATCAATAATCATTTGTATTGTGTATGTTAAATAAAAAATATCAAAGAATTCTACGTTACAAATGAATTAAATACTTACTGCTTGTGCCCATCTTGGAAAGAACCATTTAGAGCTGACTAGTCTGTGGGTATGTAAAACTCCATTTACAACTTTTCTGTCAACTACATCAATTCCTATAACTGCTGGATTCATAGGATTAGGATATTTCCTCCATGCTGCTTGAGCCACAGTTTCCCAAGAATGGCTGCAAAAATATCAGATGGAATAATTAGATGGAATTTAATTCAACATTAAGTAACGAAGAATTGTTAATATTGCGTCACAACAACGTACTTAAAAGTATGTTCTGATGTCCAAATTTTCATAGTTATTGATGTATTTTTATCTGGGGTATATTTCTAATATTATAATGGTTTTCCCACTAATTTTATAAAATTTTATTTTAAGTTTACATTACGTTACAGCAAGCATATCTACACTCCCACACATCCAACTCGTGAAAGGAAAAGTGACCTTTGAAACGATTGACAAGATAATTAGGAAGATAACATATTGGTAATTGCATATTTATAAATTGTCTATGAACGTTAAATAAATTTGCTTATGTAGTATGAAAAAACATCTAACTAATTTTAATCGTAGCTTTATATTTTTTTTGCAAACCTAACATAGTTTAGTCACCCAGCTAAAATAAAATATTATTATAAGCTACAAAAATGTATATACATAATAATTCAAAATAAAAAAAAACAAAATTTTATGCGGAGAGGCTATTCTACGCACTTTTGAATCGAATAAATATATAGACAGTTTTGCGGAGAAGAGCCGAAACTCAACAGTTCCTATTTTCAATGTTAATGCCAACTTGTGTAATATAATTAAAATATTACACAAACTGGCTGCTATTCTACATGAAATTTAATAGAAATTAATTCCATACATTTTTATCTGTAAATATTTTTGGACGTCTAACTTTAATTTTTGTAATGGTAAACTAAGAATACATTGCGGTATTTTATTATATATACGATGGAAGGCAGCGAGAAGAGAAGAGAAGACCCCTGCCGCCACCCAACACGCCATATCCAGAACGGCGGAAAGAGGAGGTCGGAGTTACAAATAGTTTAAGTACAAGCTACGTGGAATATAAGAGAAGGGATAGAACAGAAGATAAATGATTTATTAGATTTTATAGATGACAGGGATCTGGATATTTTTTGTATGACTGAAGCCAAGCGAAAGGGCAAGGGCGAAGGGGAAACTATTGATTTACTGAACAGCCGGACCGGCACACTAGAGAGCGTATGGATCTGTCAAGTGTAGGTGTGTTATTATCCTTTCGATAGGTTAGTGCAACGGTGGAATGTAAGGCGATCAACCAGAGATTGCTTTAGGTTCACTTCAAGCTGGCTACAAGATTATTCTTGTTAGCGGCGTGGCGTATCCGCCTGTATCCTCAGCTGTAAAATTAATTGTGGTTTGAACGGATAGATCGCATACAGTGGCTACGATGGAGTGCTGGGTCAGTATAGTGACAAGAGAATGAATGAGGCTGGAAAGCTTGTATTGAAAAATTCCATGGAAAGGAGTTTATTTATGGCAAACACGATATTTGATCACAAATACACATGAATACATGCAAACGAATGGGAAAAGTATGATTTATTTATTCCTAGTGGATCATCGTATCCGAAGCCAAGTTATGGACGCGCGAGTATTTAGGGTTGCTGACGAGACCTAATGGTCTCTTATTCTAGCAACGATTTAGTAATAAACAAGACGTTGCTAGAACAAGGAATCTGTTCGCAGGTTGGCAGCCACACGACGTGCTCTAATTTGGAATCGAAATATCGCATAATAAACTAGAAGTTACAAGATCCACCGATTAGAGAAGTATAGCAAGATAGAGTTTCCAAGAAGCTAAACAGTTGTGAATTTGGAAATGGTAATGCTGAAGTGAGCTGGCAAAAGCTTAGGAATTATATGAAGGAAGCAACGACGGAGGTATACGGTAAAAGGAAAAAAACTTTAGCAAATAGCGCGACAAATTGTCGAATGATGAAGTGAAAAAAAAGAACGAAGACAGGACTATAAAGCCTTGAGTAAGGGCAAAAATATGAGAGAGATAAAAAGGAAAGATTATAAGCTGCAAAAGCACCAAACGAAACTAGTGATAAAGATAAAGCGTGAAAAGTTAGAGAAAAGAAAAGATGAAAGGTTAACGAACAAGAAACAAAAACAGTCTTTCTTGTGAGAAGTTAGAGATTTCGGAAGTTGCTCACTAACGTTTAGAATGAAAATTGTGATTTCGAAGGGCGGTAAAATTTTAATAGAACAGCCACACGTTTTGCAGTGATGGGTGGAGTTTTGCAAGGAGATGTATGAATGTGATGATGCCTCTGACTCAAATGTGATGATGGCGTAATCAATATAAAAAAATTTAAAGTGCAAAGTGAAATCTGAAATGTGGTAAGGCAGCGGGAGCACATGGAGTTACTTCCGAGATGTTAAAATATAAAAAGCCAAGCATCTTGGACTTGTTCTGTTTTTTGTGTAATTAATGCTGGAAGTCAGGAGAGGTCCTAGATGATTAGCGAGGTGCAGTCTTGGTGCCTTTGTATAAAGGCAAACGTTCACATGGGCTATCTATTTGATTAGCTTCTATAGTAATATTTATTATCATAAACATCCTATCCTATACCTATTGGTAGAGAGGAGAAGGCAAGTGGAAACCAATAGGCTATTGTGGTAGGCCCAAGGAGACTTTAGACCTGGAAGAGGATATATGGATCAGGCTTTTTCCCTTCGCATGACCACAGGTAAATTCTTGGCCGTTAATTAAAGAGCATTCTGTGCTTTTTAAAAAAAAGATTTCAAAAAAGGCGGCTGCTTATGCTTTTTATTAAAGACGATGAAAACAGTGTTAATTGTGAAAATAATGTTGATATTATTTCTCCCACGGAAAAACAATATTTAATAGAGTTTTTCAAAACATAGCAAATTTATCCAGAACTATAGGATACATCAATTGAAGCATATCATGATAAAAATATTGTGCGCTAAAAAAGGTTCTCGATATTTTAAAAAAAAATCTGACATAGATAATATTTTGTGAAAACGGGTATATCTCATCCTCATGTAATTTTTCTCATCATTCTCTGTTAGTAAAATTAGCTTCACGCTGTATCCCACACACAGCAGGATAAGCAGAGAGAATCTAGTGTTATACTCCGTTCCCCAGTTTTTGCTGAATTCTGGAGGCATTGCGTAATGAATTCGGGTACTCAAGTCCGCGCTTTGTCTCAACACAAGAGCGAAGAATGAAAATATAAATTTAAATAAATATTTCATTTCCTTGAGAGGAAATCGAATCCACAACCAGCCGCGTTTACAGTTACGCTTTGTGGCCCTGGGCCACGAATGGCCCATTCATTAATAATAATCATATTCTTAAACTCAGTTTTTTTTTCTGATCTAGTCTTTGATAAATCTTTTTTTATTGTCTTTTTTCATAAGTAAGCTTAATGCAATAACTAAAGCAACGGCTTATTTTATTCTAGCTATTTTTGATTCAACACGTACGCATACAAATAAAGCTACTGAGCGATTGCTTCAGATTTTACTACAAAATATTCACAATTATATTGTTTAGTGTGCGGGGCCATTTATTGAACAATATTATTGCCAATATAGTATTGACATTTGACAATAATATTGTGTGTGTGGCTAGTCAAAAACTTTGTGAAGTATTGGAGTTTGTGGGAGTTTGGCAAGCCTCGACAAACGTGTAAACTAGGCATAAGTCAAAGTCATTATTCAATGTTCATATGTTGATAGTTTTATCATTTGTGTCATCCTGTCATCGGCAGAACAGCGGTTCAATAGTAACAAACTTCAAGCATGTTCTTCATCATTGTTTTTCTATAAATAACTATAAACGTTAATTTGCTTATATTTGAAACTTATCTTAAATAAGTTTTATTGCATTAGACAATTATAATAAATTTTTAACCACCTTAAATAGGTAAGAAAATGTAAACATGGTGTAACATCCTTTGATAAGATTAACAATTTATTAACGATTAAGATAAATAGTTTTTAATTATAAAACATCAACAAACCGTTCACTTTTTTTCAGATTTTATTATAAAAAACATAAAATGCCTTCGAAAATTGAGGAAAGTTCTTTGAGATATCGGAGAGCACAGAGTGTTACAAAAGCAGAAGAAATAACAGAAAAAGAGAAAAAGGCAAGAAATTCTCAACTTGATAAACCGTAAGTAAACTGAACCATTCATTATAATACCCTTAAATTATATTTTCATTCATTCTGATTATTATTTTTAAAGTATAACTTTGTTTAAAACAATTGAAAAAAACGGAAGTGGAAGCTTAGTAGTATTATTTATTTAATTTTGTGTGAATTAATGAGAATGCAGTGTGTTAACACTAGGTTCCCAGGTTTCCTCTGCCTACCTGTAGTATTTGCTGTGTGCAGCATGAGGTCTTTTTTATTATAATGTATATATATTTTAGATGTCACAAGCCTAGAGATTCTTTATTTTCATGGAGTTCAGAGTTCACAAATTTTACTGGACTTGTCAATTGGGGTTTTTTGATGTTAACTATTGGAGGGCTTCGCCTCTGCCTCGAAAACTTTTTAAAGTAAGTTGCTAAACAGAATTACTTGTGATAACCATATCATATTTTTACAGGTAAGTAGTTGCAGATAAAAATACTACTTAATTCAAGACATTAATCAGTGTGCTCTTTTAAACATATAGAAATGACATTGATACACTATAACTAACTTATGATTATACAAGGACAAAAACAAAAGTGCATCTGCACAATAGGGATTAAATTGCATTTAATATGTTTGAATGTATTTAAATATATATATATATATATATATATATATATATATATATATATATATAT
>DWAP01001228.1:0-16539 GCA_018230625.1 Heliconius eleuchia
TTTAATTTACTCCTTCAGAAACAGCATTAAATGTTGAATTATTGATTTGAAGGATTCATAATATTGTTTGTAAAATAACTGTAATGATTATAATAATGTAGTAAGATAATCATATTAGGATATTACAGACTAAAGTATTAAAAAATCATATCAGAATTTTTTTTAGTCGTCAATTGATTTTGTATATTAGATCAATAAACATGTAGTTTAAGCGGGCGAAGCCGCAGGCGGGCCGCTAGTATTATATATAGAGATAATTTCTTTCCGCCCGCGACGACCTTCATATACATAGAAATGACCATTTTATTATTATAGAATTGAAGCAGCAACATGTATCATTTAGTTAAAATATATATCTTGTATTCAAAAAATATTATAAAGAGAAAAACATGATAATGGATCCTTAGATAATAAAACCAGGTAGAGTTCATATTATTGTAAAAAAATATATTACATTAATTAATATCCAAAATCTGTATAGATGCTATATATGAATAACTTTTTTGGGGTAGCCGTCGGGATTTACCTTAGTAGTGACGTCACTATACTACAATATCAGACAAAGCGACATTTATTGTATGTTAAATTAAATATAAATATATTTTTATCAATTATACCCACCTAACTATAAGTAAAATATAAAGAATATTAAATCAACCATTTCTAGAGTGTTATAAGTAATAAGAAAAATAAATTATCAAAGCATAAAGCATTCCGACAAGCTAATAATGAGGTTGGCGTGTCCCCTAAGTGGGAGGGTGGGGGAGTGGGTGGTGCAAAACTCATTTCCTGGCGTCGACGGAAGTCCAGCCGGCCAATAAACACGGAAAATTTTATTCAGAAATGTCTGGCCGTTTGAAAGCCTTAATTTTGTATTTCCTTTCGTTGACGCAAACATAATGTTTTAAAGAGAACTATATTTTTTAACATTCATTGCTGTTTACGTTTGTGCCTATTTTTCTTGTGTGTTGGTACTTAATGTCATCCTCAAACGTTTTTTTAATATTATTTTCTTATTTTAATATGATTCTTCATATGAAAAATCTACAAAGGAGTCCCGATATATAATATTTGTTATAACAGCACATATGTACATCGAAAGCTATCGTAAAATGTTACAAAATAACAATTTTCTATAACAGGTTTGAAAATGAGGGTGGCAAATATCTACTATAAACAGAATTTTCCGTTTAAGCGTCGTACCGTACAATAGAGCAGGTTATTGTTAGTCTCGGTTTACATCAGGTCGTCCTGGCAAGAGTCCAGGTTGGCAAGCGACATATGTAGGACATCAGGCTTAACATTACATACGTTGCTCTTGGACTGTTGTTTTTTCAAAGCGTTTCTATTGTGTGTTGTGTATACCATTTTGTTATTTTTATTGTAGAAAGAATGTGGTAGGAGGGTGGAGGGAACCTGGCTGTAAAGGCGATGATACTAGGTTTGAAGATTTTGAAATTCGCTTGGGTAAAATAAATCGTTGCGTTGAATTCCGCTGTTCAACTCACAATGTGGGTTCAACCTTACTATAAGATAAAGGGCAGGATAAAGGAGTATATGCGGATGAAGTTAAAAAAATGGCATTTCCATTTTTTACTAAACTAATTAAAATTAAAAAAATATAAACGAAATATTACTCTTACCTAGAAGTCAATAATAGCAAGGGAAATGGTTGACTACCAATATAATATATGTAGATACGTGTTTTAAAGCAATAACCAACTAGTCCATAAAAATACGTAGAATCTGTATAAAAATTACATACAGAATAAAATCGAATAGTAAAATCACATAGAGATCGTGCTTCAAAATCAGTCTAGGAAAATGAAATCAAAAAAATTGCAACACAAAAGCCTCTTCGAACATTACAAATGAAAGAAATATGAATTATATTTTCCCGTATCATTTATTCTCTACAAAACGTACATAGACGCCGCGGAAAAGTCACGCCGCGCTCCATTTATCCGTATCTTTTGTATGCCGCTAGACGCCCGTACAAAGTTATCTCTACTGAAAATGTTTTCTCACTTACGTATACGATCTGAATATGAAATAAGGATATATATGAGATGTGTATCCGTCTCAAAGCCAAGCCTGGAGAAGAGTTAATGTGAATTGGTCGTTGGATTTAATTATGTTAATTTTTGATAATGATACAGTATTTTGCTGGTTTATTATTGGTAATATAGTGAAATATATTATGTTATTAAAATTAAGATGATATTAGTATGTAATTATTATACATTGAGGCCAGTCGTAACGCGGGGGCAGTGTGAGTGTAAAATCGACTGGTTATGGGTTCGATCCACACTTGAGGTAATGAAATATTTATTTACATTAATATTTTCATTTCTTCATTCTGGTGTCGAGGCAAAGCGTGGCGTTGAGTTCCGCCACTCAGTACTTGGTAGAAAGTGGGGAACATTTTAATGTAATTATTAAAATTAAAGTTATTTTATTTTCAATAAAATGTATATATTTTTTTTGTAATAACCTAACTTAACTGCTTTTGCTGTTCTGTTGAATATTTATTTAGAAGAGGTTTTCCCATTTGTGTAGTCTCTCCAGTTTCTAACTTAATTTTCAGTAATGGGTTTATCATAAGGTAGGTTTAAGTTAATTTAATAATAATTTTTGGCTAAATCTATCTGTCCGTACTTAGCTTTGGGGAACTCTTTGGCGAAAAAAAATATATTAAACATAAAACGAAACCATTTTCCATTAATACTTCTATTTAAACATATACGAGTATAATATGTTTCCATTGTGTTCTAATAAATTATTTATATCCTTATTTAAGTACGAGAAAATAATAGGATGGAATAACCTACTTTTTTCTTAAACTTAGATATTTTTATTATATTTTTTTTTAAAATAATTTTTTAGGTTGTTTAGGTTCTACAGAACCCGTCATGATTGTTTTACGTGATTAGTGATGTCTTTATAAAATATATATATATATATATATATATATATATATAAGTTAAATGTTAATAACAAGATTTATTCAGATTCACATTTTATCCCGTTTATAGCAATGTAGGCAGAGGGAATCTCCGTTCCGTTAAGTGTTTGAGACATTGCGTGTTGAATGGCGGAACGGCTTTATAACAACAAAAAATATATAAACACTGCAGTATATTCATGAACAGAAATTGACATTTTGACGTCACATAAGCTCGAATTTGTTCGGGAACTGTCGGCGTACTTTCTGTGCTGATTTCAAAAAAATATTTTTAATTAAACGTAATATAATTATAACGTATATATACTTAATAAAAACTGTTTTCTTAGAAAACGAATATTCTTATTTTATTTTTTTTATTAACAAAGAAAAAAAATGTTTATACAATCCCCACATTCGTAATTCGACTACCATACTAAACTACTTTACTAATGTTTTGTAGATTTTGAACCATAATGGTCATGTAATATTTTATATTATTTTTTTTCACAAGAATGGCCTATTTCAGATCTCATCAGTGAGATGGATGTGGTGTTTTGTTTTTTATTGTGGCCATAAAGGCGAGGCGTGACCCAAGGCACCACGTTCGTATAACATTTTAAGAATTTATTCTTTTCTGCAGCTATATAAACAATAAATAAAAAATATATAATAAAGTTATTATAATTTGCAAAATCTGATTTACTTTGATAAGTTATTTTTTTAATATCAATTATCTATTATACATCTTTTATTATTATTTGTTTTGAATAATCATAAATGATTTAAAACTGAAAAATAAAAATAGGGATCTCCTCTATGGGAGGTAGCTTATTTTAATAATAGAAGATATATTGTGTAGCCATGATACGATTTTTTTTGTTTTAACAGTTACTTTCATAATAATTGTAAGGAAATCAGTTTTTTTTATATTTAATATTATATTCTATGAAGGTCATATTCAGCTTTCAATACAAATTAAAATAAAGCACATCCACACCTAATGATATTGGAGACAAATTAACGGTAAACGAATGATAAAATTTCATTTCCTCAATCACATGTGCCCAGCGACGTTTGTCCGGATATTACTGACTGATGAAAACCGGATATCAGAGGCGTACTGCCATACCTTTTGAACATGTATAATCTGTTCCTCTCTTGACAGCTTCAGATTAATCACAATTATGATTTATCCTTTTACTTACTATTTTAATTATTTTTAGGTTTTATCTATTAATTTTCTTATGAAGTAGGTTTTTTTTATTATTATATTAGTTGTGTTTTTTTTTAATTTCTTTCAATTAATTTTATCAAAGCATCTTAGAGAATTTCCTTATTTTTAGCCTCATAGCCATTGGAGTCTGGAACCTTTGTAACTTTTACCATTTTGTTTTACATGTATTTGTATTATAGTATTAGATTCACGCTGTATTCCGCATACAGCATGGTAGTCAGAGGGAACCTAGTATTAAGACACTCCGTTCTCCACTCTCCTTCGAATTCCGGAGGCATTGCGTTGAGTGGTGGAAATCATCGCCGTGCTTTAATATTAATAAATATTTAATTTTCTCGAGTGGCGATTGAAACTACACCACTACTAGCCAGTATTATAGCAGAGACAAAGTTAAAATTGTATTTACGTTATAAAATTGTTTAATTAGTTGTATAAGTGCTCTTTATTACATAGGAACCCTTAGATTTTTATTAAGGGTACAATATTAACCTCTCGAAGAATCCTTATTCATAAGCTTTCATTCGATTCTTTTAATTATTTTCTTTAAAGGAATTTAATTTAGCGTTTAATTACTGTAATTAAATATGCCACGGACGAGTAAATCTTCTCTTCTTCTCTTCTTCTCATAGACAAGATCTAACATTTTATATACTTAGGAAGGAGCAAAAGGCTCTTTTACCATGTGTTTATAAATTTTCAGGAAAAATATATTAACTTTGGGATTTTATAAAACGTTGCAGATATATTATGATCTTTAATTACTTATTACTAGCGACCCAAGCGCCCGCTTTACATTATAGCTAAATTATACAAAAATTCTTTACATAAATTGCAGTAGTATGTGTTATTTGGATTTGTAAGCGGATCTAAATTAAATTTTACAGTAACATACTGTAAAATTTCATTCAAATCCGTTAAATACTTTTTGCGTGAAAGTGGAAAAAATATCATAGATATATCATATTTATAATATTAGTAGAATTATCAAGGTACATAAAAAATTTATAGAATATAGATATAGAAAAGTCTTCGTTTTATACAAACTTTTACACATTTAAACCAAAATCAAATGAAATAATAATAATTGACAATTACTTTTAAAACATACACATATAAAATATTTCTAGAAATGTTGTTTATTTGCTTATACATCATAACATATTACAGTTTGCATAATAACAAATATATCGGGAAACTCCTGGCAATTCGGTGAAGATGTCGAAGCGTAAAATGTACGGTTGTAATGAGCGCCGAATGCCCCGACGACCATTGTCCACGCTTGCATCGGACGGACCAAGCTGGGTCCCAATTATACGCATAAACGAACTGAATTTCAACGGAACGTATATTTTCTGGTACAATTTAACATGTGAATACGGTTTTAATCAAAGTTGTTTAGTGGTTGTTAGTTTTTTTTTTGAGATTAGTTAGAATTTGTTTGTAATTTTCTATTTAGAGAGATTCAATTCATACTCGAGGTAATTAAATATTTAATATTGTTTTTTAATTTTATTCTGGTAGCGAGGCAAAGCGCGGTGTTGAGCTCCGCCACTCAACACGTAAGGCCTATAGAATTCTCTTTACACTAGTCGTAACACTAGGTTCCTAAGTTCCCTCTGCATACACTGCTTTGCCTGAAATATATCTTGAAGCTGTAAAAAAATCTATTTAAGCTTAGATTTTTTTAAAATATCCGATTTTGTCAAAAAACAGGATTTTTTATATTACTAATGGAATTAAATGGATTAACTACGTAATGGAATAAATTAATTATACTTATTATATTCTCATTTTATCAAACTTAATATAATATGCTATATTATAATATATTTCCTACTTTATTTTCCCTAAATCTTACTCACCGATCACACAATAGATCTTAAAAAGAAAATCATTATCTATATATTAGGAATTTCCAAGTGAACGAATGTGGTAATTTCACGTGAAATGGAGGCAGTGCACGGAACAGATCCCATTTGTTAGTTTAGGGTTGTTTTGTTAGGCGTTAGCGCATGAGCTGGCCAATTGGCTTGTTTGATTATACTCTAAACGAAACTACTGTCGATTACTGTTTTCAGAGTAATTTATATGTGATTCTCGTTAAATGTATGTGATTTTAGAGATTAGCTTTACCTTCGTGATGGTTCTTTTATAAGATTTTTTTTATTTAAGTAGGTTAGGGACAGATATCCTTAGATTACGCCGTCGTAAGGCTATCGTGGTGGTAGTGTGGTGTCTGTTTGTAAATGTGACAGTAGCAAGCTCCATTTTCATTCGGGGGAGAAAATGAAAATATAATAATTTCTTTGATTTTCACGATTATTACACATTTTAAATGAAAATATTTCGTATATTCAAAGATATTGAAGGAAGATCACGTAAAAAGCATGAGGATCCCCCAGAGAGGATGTATGAAAAGGTTGATGATAGTGGGACGAGGTGAAAGAGGTATGTAGAGACCGTAGCGTTTGGCGTTCCGTTCTCTCTGACTACTCCGCTAGGGATAAAGTGTAAGCGAAGTTATTTTAATTTTCTTGTTCTGGTAAGAAAATTAAGCGTGGCGTTGTGTTCCGCCACTAATGACGCAATGTTTAGATAATTGAGGGTACGAGGGGATCGGAGTTTAAAGTAAGCACTTGGGTTTCCCTGCTTACACTGCTATATACAGAATAGAGGATGAAGCTGTGGATAGAAAAAATCTAATTATATATTATTATAAAAAAGTAGCATTACAAAATTATTAAATTATAATTATAAATTTCAGTAGCGGCCAGAGGCTATTTCTATACGATATACTTTGGTGCACATGCAATCCAATTTCGTATGAAAATGGCGTCCGCGCGAGAATGTGGTATCGATCGGTACAATTTATTCAATTTCCTTAACGTATTTATATTAACGTCACGCTTCGTGTCACGGCTAAATATTTTTGCAGTATTTCTTTTGTTCTATTATTGCTTTTTATTGTTGTATATAGGAATAAAGTGAAGTGGAACCGTCTGTAAGAAATATTGCAGCAGTTGTAAATATTGTAAAAAGAATCGAGAAATAATCGAAAAAAATAATCTTATATCTATACTACTAGCAACAAGCTTGAGTTTTGCCTCTCAACACGCAGTCCCTCCAGAATTCAGCGGAAAGAGAAATGGAGTAGAGAGTGGGGGGAGACGCGAAGTGTATAACACCAAAATATAAAACAAACATTTAATTAATATATAAGTGAAAATTTGGTACGTAACCTTCATTTGTCTTGTCAGTCCATAAAAAATGAAGGCGTCGTAAGTTATTTATAACTTAATTAATATAGCACTCTTTTCACACGGCTCTCACAAAAGATGCTGCATTGCGCCTATGTTTTTACTACCCAAGGCAAATTATAGGCGGAGTGATGTTTACACGACGACGCTCACTCAGCTTCGACGTTAATTTTTGTGGGTCATCTATATAGTTTTTTTTTTAATTTTTATTTTTTTTATCAGGTTCACTCTGTATCCTGCACACAGTAGAGTAGGCAGAGGAAATCTAGTGTTTAAGCAATCCGTTCCCCATTTTCCATAGAAATGTGGAGGCATAGCGTGTTGAATGGTGGAGCTCAACAGCGCGCCTCGACCTTGCCTCGACACCAGAGCGAAAAAATTGAAAATATGAAATATTTATCTATATATAATCTCGTTATGCCTTAACACTATATTCCCTCTGCATACTTTGCAGGATATAGCGTGAAGCTGAAAAAATATACGTATATAAATTGTTCCTCGCTCTGGTAACAAGTCTCGAGAAATCGGCGGAAAGTGGGAAACGGAGTGTCTTAACATTACGTTCTCTCTGCCTACGCTGCTATATGCGGGATATATAGTTATACTACCGAAATAAAAAAAAACAATTTTTTTTAAGTCTTATAGAGATCTTAACATATTTTTTAGTTCACAACAGGTGTCTAACAAAGAATTCGCTCTATTCCGTGTGGAATGTAGTGTGGTATTTTGCGTCAAATAAAGCGTTTTCCTAAATATCGGGGTAGGGGCGCGCCTTTGATGCTTTTTGTTCAGGTTTAGTGATATTTTCGTATAAATTCCAGCACACCAGCGCCAGCTGCATCTTGCTTCATATTAGTTATTTTGTATATTAGTTAAATATGAACTAAAATCAAAGTAAAAATATTAAAATATAAGGATAAAGAATTAAAATAATATAGTATAGTATTTTTGTTCCGACATGACATGGAAGAGATATCCAATTTAACTTTTCGTAGCATTGAAGCAGAATACTATTTTTAAAGTTCGCAGTTCGTTATTTTAAATTCGTAACTATTTTAATAGAAAATTTGTAATTAAAATGTTATAATGGCATTATAAAATTGTATGGACAGACGTTGAATGTAATTTTTTTCTATATTATGTGTAAACCAGGCTACAACTCTATTACCATAAAAGCTCACACATATATTTTAATGTTAATTTTCATATATATTTTAGTGTATTTTTTTAACTAAAAAGATTTGATAAATTTGATAAATATAGAAAATCGTGAACATTTTTCACGTTGTTGCCATAAAATCGATCGACACGGGGAAAACGATCCCAATATGGTCGTTCAAGAGATAAGTGATGTATCCACCCTCAGTTCATAGCGTTTAGTGGGAAAAATATTGAATAAATTCATATATATATAGCTCTCACTGAGTGCCATATTTTAGTTCGCTTACCTGCTCTCCATATTCAATCTGAATTGGTATTGGTTGAAAACGTTTGTGATTTTCTATTAAATTGAGGAAAATACAAGTATATTTTCGCGTCGTTGAACAAATTAAAGAAATAAAATAAATTATAGAGTCTATTATGTGATACAAGTATCAGAATTTTGATGGGCTTGTTTCAATATTTGTAATTAAATCTACATACATATAAAGGCCCTCGGAGAGACAACTTAGTATACCATATTTTTAATTGGTGTATGGGTAACGGAATACAATATAGGGCTTTCTCTAACCAATTAAACAAAACCATCAGATTATAATAAATATAAATATTCTCCTAAATGGAGGAAAAAGAGGTTAGTCGTGGCGCAGAGGCATGAAGTGTAACTGTAAACGGGACTGGTTGTGGGTTCGATCCCCACTCGAGGAAATAAAATATTTACTTAAAATTTATATTTCCATTTCTTCGCTCTGGTGTCGAGGCAAAGCGCGGCGTTGAGTTCCACCACTCAATACGCAATGCATCTAAAACTCGGCGGGAAGTGTCTTAACGATAGGTTCCCTGCCTTCCCTGCTGTGTGCAAAATACAGCGAGAAGCTGATAAAAAAAATGGAAATGAATAAATCTTCAAAGAATTACAAGTTAGCTTAGCTGAAAAAAAAATATGAATTGTGAAACGTCATCTCCGTACAAACTTATAAACATATGTCACTTGCTGACTCGCCGCCTTGCGAATCAATTATTTGGAGATTATCTCAACTTATACGAGATGACGAGCCATTTTCTCATCAAAACTTCAGTCTACGTAACGACCTCCTTAATGGGCCCATACAAACTTTCTACTGCTTATACAAATTTTATCCTTACTTAGTATATTATTAAATTTCTTTGTAAGTTTAAATGAAAACAATATATTTTTAGGATTCCGTACTTCAGAAGGAAAAATTAAACGCTTATAGGATCAATTTTTTGTCTGTCTCTGTCCATTTGTCAAAAAGAAGATTTATCTCGAGATTACGTAGAGATATCAAGCTGATATTAATGATAAATAAATTGAAATTCGTCGCGTATTCAAAACCTATAGAGTACTTCCCTTGGTTTCCCTCTACAATTATAACAAAAATATCTGAAAACTTCTTTTATTATATATATAAAATGAGTGCATGCAACAACTTATAAAAGTTGACAAACTTAAGTTTGTTAATTTTTATAAGTTTTTCTTCTCGTTGTGCTACAATCCTAAAATTAGAATGGAATTCTCCGTACGCGAGTTCAACTCTTGCTTGACAGGTTTTTAGTTAGGATAACTATTATATCAGTGAAAATACCAATACAAGCTAACATTGTTAAAAAATATTAATTTTCATAACAATTTGTTTTATAAAAACACAAACTTAAAATAGTAATTGAAACATAAATTAAAATGGTTTCAATTCTCCTAAACTCCTAAAATAACATACTAATTTCGGGTGTCTTTTCAAATAAAGCTAGTTGACCCACATGTCCCGGGGAAAACCTTGGGCGAGTTTATTCGGGGAATTCACTTATAGTCTCATTGCGACGGCCCTAAGCTCTCATTACTGACACTTTGAGAATACTAAGCCCACTATATAGCAGTCTTTCGGGAGAATTGCTGAGTTTGTACGAAATAGGATAAAATAAACATGAACTGCTTAAGCATATTATATTTTTTATAAAGTTTAGCTGAAATATTATTTGTGGTTGATAAGTTTGGTTACTTTTAATGGTCGTGGGTTTGATCCTTTACATAAATAAATAAATCAGCTTCACGCTGTATACCGCACCCAGCAAGGTAAGAGAGGGAACCTAGTGTTAAAACTCTACGTTTCGTTTAATTCTGGAGGCATTGCGTGTTGAGTGGTGGAATGTAATACCACAGCGAACAAATGGAAATATAAATTTAAATAAATATCATCTCCTTGAGCGGTGATCGAACCCACAACCAGTCGATTTTACACTTTATGCGCCACGACTGACCTTATCACAGCAGATACTTGTTCAATTAGTATTAATATGATGTCATGAGTCTTATGTATTTATTTGTATTTTTATAGGTATGTATACTATAACAGATAATAACATATACTATATAATAATAATTTTGACTGGTTTTAATTGCCCAAAATATTTTTATTGCTTAGAAATAACTTACTATAAGTTACGTAGCAAAACTAAGCTTTTTCTTAACATAATATATCAATATAAATTATAAAGTTAGCCCGCGTTATACGCTTCCCTACTTTTGTATGGAAATATGTCAATTCAAGAAACTTTTCCTCCTACGTACAGCATCCCCTTCGCTTTAAGTAACAGGTCGACAATTTCGAAACGTCCCTGGCACACTCTCATTTTCTATAGTCATTCAAATTAAGGTTGGCATTCGCATAAAGTTGAACAAGTTTTTATTAAACTGGTTACTGAAATCGTTAGCTGCGACTGTTTTTATAAAAGAGAATTAAGTCGTTTCGTTAAAGTGTTTTTATGAAACCATTAAGCTTTTTGTATTCAACTGGTTTTAAATTAAAGCGTTGGGCTGCTTTTTACTTAAATACTTAAAGAATCACGTTAAGTTGTATGAAATTTTATTGTATGGAAGTGTTCATCCAATATTATGTACGTTGAAAGCCATTCACATATTATTTTTTTCTTATAAATTAATAATTAATAATTAATAATATACATATAAACATAAACAGATATGTATATGTATATATAATTTTTACTATAAATATAATATTATAAACGCTAAGCCTGATATCTTCCAAAAGGTCGTTTAATTATATTATTTATCCATGACAAGTTCTGATGGTCAACCCTAACTTCCTCTTAGAAAGAACCTGCATATCAAAGACTTTCATTTCAAAAGACACCTCCCAAAGACCACTGCGGTTCACTTAACTGAAAATATTCACTTTGAAATTGAATATTACTCTGGTTAACGTGAAAGCAGTAATTTACTCAGATTTGCACCGGTTTAATGAATACGAAGCGATAGCCATTAGCTTTTATAGAACCATCTTTTTTCATTGCCGTTTTGTGTGTTTTTATATGAAAAAATATGATTTATGCATAAGTTGAAAATCAAATATGTGAAAATTTATATATTTTTTTTATTATAATCTATATTTTTATATATTTTTAGTTTTTACCGATATTTGGGATCTAGATGTTTTTTAAATCTTATGATATTATTCATATAATTAATTATAAACAGAACTATAAAGTTAGTCGGTTAGTGGCGCAGGGGCAAAAAAGTGTGATTGTAAACACGACAGTCTGTGGGTTTTGCTTTCCAAATGACGAAATTAAATAGATATTTAAATTTATATTTTCATTTCTTCGCTCTTGTGTCGAGGCAGAGCACGGCGTTGAGTTCTACCACTCAACATAACCTTCAAAATTCGGCAGAAAGTAGGAAAAGGTACTTCTGTTCCTCTTAATGAGAACTTTGTATCTACTAGGTTCCCCGGTTCCCTCTGCATACCTTGCTATGTTTGTCCGGAATACAAGAGGTTATATAAATAACAATAAGCAAGTTATATATGTATATACAGTTGAAAATTTAACCTTATTTTTTAAGTAACAGGTAAACAACGACCTTTTTGTTCCAACAATTAAGCAATTTAAGCGGCGCTCGTTGTTTGATCAAATATTTTTAAACGAAAACGGCCTACGATTAAGATTACGCTTATAAAGTAAGTAGTAATGGAAGTGATTTAAATATCGCAATTTTTTTTTAGTCTTAGTCCATTGATTCTCTAAAACTTTATTATAATTTTTTAGTTTCACGCTGTATCCCGTACAGCAGGATAGGAAACATAGAGAGCACATGGGAACCTTGTGCATAGCAATTTGTAAGTGTGTAGTGAACACTCCTTTTACTCTTTTAAATAGACTGAAAAAAAATGCATTAATAAAAGTATTGTGAACATTTTAGTTTCCGGATTCATCTGTTGCATTAGATGACGGAACTCATGGTTTGTTAGTAGTATAAACGCTTTAACGAGAGTTAAAAAGATAAATGGTTGTTAAATCTCCTCTAAGCTGTCACAATTTTGTTTGTTCGAGTTAAACCCCAATCTGTCAGACTGAATACTTACAAACATCAGTTAATTTATTTAACTGTTTTAGCTAGTTTACCAATAATAATAAATAGTGGCGAGTGGCGGAACTCAACGCCGCGCTCTGCCTCGACACCAGATAGCAAAGAAATGGAAATATAAATTAAAATCAATATTTCATCTCCTCGAGTGGGAATCGAACCCACAACCAGTCGATTTTACAGTCACACTTTGTGGCCTCAGTACATGTTCTTATCTATGCCTAATAATTGATATGGCGACGAAATCGGACAACTTACTTAGTAATTTTTATATATAAATTCACATAATTCTTGAGTCGTGTTCCGTCTCGTCTATACAATAAGTAATTCAACATTTTACACTACAAAGTTGTTTCGTAGAATTCGTGAATAAGAACAACGGCAAAGAGTGTCAAGTTTTGTGAAAAAATTACATTCATATTTCAACCGGTCGTGCCACTGAAATGATTATGCTGCTACCCACTCTTTCATTATGCCGCCTTTTCGTCTTATCTCGAGGACCCTCACACCTTCCTTCCGAGTTTATCTTCGGGAGTGTTGGTACTTCATAACTTTTTAAAAATTTCCCCAGCTGAGGGCCTCGTCTCTTGGCGTAATCGTGCTTCTGTTCTCATTGGAATCTCATTTGGCACGTAGGTTACCTGTTTACAATTCAAATACAATCTCAATATCTTTGCATGCTATCATATAGTGTAGCTATGAGGCCATAGTAGCGCAGCGCGGAGGCGTGTGACTGCAAACGCGACGGTTGTGGCTTCGATTCCTACAGAGGGTAATGGATTCTTTTTTTATTCTTTTTAATATTTTTATTTCTTTGACTTTTGCGTTGAGGTCCGCCACTCAATCAATGCATCAAAAATTCGACAGAAAGTGGGGAACGCAGTGTATTAACTCCTCTGCGGTTCCTCAGCGGTTCCCTCTGCGTACCGTGCTTATATGCGGAATACAGCCTTAAGTTAAAAAAAAAGATACAAACTATGAATACTCTATCACTTTACATATTGCGTCGTTGCTAATTAAAATAGTAACTAGTTGATTACGAGCGGTTACGGATCCTGTAAGTGCCCTCTTTCTATACATAATTAAAATAATATACTTTTTATAAAATTATAACAAAATCTTGAAATATTGAAAATTTAAGGTCATTTTAATGGTAATTAAAACCGAATATCCGAATATGTTTCAAGTGCCACCTGATATTACGTATGACGCTATGCAGAACCTCTCTCCATACGACTCCGGCGCTCCCCTCTTTAATCATGACTAATCACTCTCATCCCTCTCGTTCATTTTATAGCTTTATCCAACTGATAACGAATAGCAAAGGATTAAGATTGGCTTACGAAAATAGAGATTGACCTCATGAAATGTTTTTATAAATTAGAGACGTTTACCTTATGTATTGTATTAAAATGATAAAAAATTTATATTTTGAAGCCAGTCCTGGCGCAGGAGCACAAAGTGTGACTGTAAACGCGACATGTTGTGGGTTCAATTTCCACCCGAGAAAGTGAAGTATTTTATATTTCTATTTTCTTCGATCTGGCGTTGACACCATTAAAACACGTCGTTGAGTTTCGCCACTCAACACGCTATGCCTCTAGAATTAGATCGAAAAATACGAAACAGAATCTTAACACTGGGTTTCCTTTGGGACTTGGGTCTACCCCGCTATCTGTGGGATCCAACGTGACGCCAAAAAATATATATATTTGTTTTTATATTCATGAGGATACCAATCCTAACAGCGTTACAGCGAATATACTAGATCTAGCAGCATATGATCTTGTGATTTTATATTTTGTTTCCTTTACTTACTTATTCCTTTATTTTTCCGGGACAGGGAGCTTCAAGTTATAATATTTTTCTTTCTATCATAATCCAAGCCAGAAAGTTGCTCTATTTTGAGTTAGTTTGAAAATAAAATATTTAAAAAAATACTAAAAACTACTTTTATAAGGATTAATATAACTATGTGATATGCATTGTGCTACAAAAATGCATCCGACCATATCTTCCGTTATAAATGTTGTCCGTTGTCACAACTGATGACGAAAAAAAATACCATTTTTACAAAAATACTTTCATATATTTTTATCTGCATTCCCATTCTTTCATTAAGGCGTTGTCTACAAAATGTTTATACAGTTTTTGACGGTTTTTATGAAAGTTTCAGCATTTTCGTTTTTCATTTTAAAGTCATTCCACGTTTTAAGTTTAGTGTCACTATTTCATCGTTTAAATGCCACAACGGCAACAGCTCTTGTCTGGACGACTTACTTTTGTGAGCTTTTATTACTTTTGTGATATCCATACAAGTGATTTATCGTGAAGCCTTTTGTAGCTTTCATAAAATTAATTAAATAATGCAATTCTTTAAACTCTATTGAGACCAGTCTCGGCGCAGGAGCAGCCTGTGAATGTAACGGTGACAGATTGTCGGTTTGATTCTCATTCGAGGGAATGTAAAATAAAACATTTTCATTTCTTTTCTCTGGAAGCAGAGCGCGGGGTTGAGTTCCGCCACTCAACACGCAATGCCGTATTCGACGGAAAGTGGGGAGTGGAGTGTAAGACACTCTAGGTTCCTTCTGGTACGTGCGGGATAGAGCGTGAAGCGGATTTTTTAGTTTCTTTTATAGGTTTATTTTCATATAAATCTAATAATATAAATTATATGTAGAAGGAATATAAAGCTCACGAACACTTCATGACCTCATCAAGTTAATATGATTGCGCGCATGAAGGAATATTTGGGTAAAGTACATACAATATTTGATTCTTGTTGATTAAACAATTCACCTTTAATTTTGAGGATGTGTAAGTGCGTAGATTGTTAATATAAAGATTTAGTTATAATTATCGTTTTTTTTACCTTTTTGTGAGGCTAATTGTGGCGCAGGAGCACAAAGTGTGACTGTAATCTTAACACTCGGTTCCCTCTGCTTACCCTGTCCGGGCTGTGTGCGGGATAGAGCGTTAGCGTTATACATAATATACGTTATATATTTACTACGGTTTTGTTATTTCAACGTAGAACAAACAAGAAACAAAGACGAAAAGAAATCATTGGATCACAAGGACTTCTGTTTATTTTATCTTGTCCCTATATAGTGTTACAAATCTGTTGAGAATGTAGCTTATAATAAAAAAAACCAGACATAACCAAGAAGTAGCGGAAAAAAAGAAATATTAACACACAAAAACGAAAAGTAACTTAGCAAATGAAAAAACAAAAAAAAAATATTCTCATTCGAAATAATGGAGAACAATTTACAAGTCAGGTAAAACCAATTTCATTTGAACAGTTGGGAAATACCTTGACTATATAACTGGGAGTATTTTCTTCATTTCACCGACAGATTGCTACGAATGTCGTGATTCTGTGCGGCAAGTCTCTTAGCAATATTCGTACTCATTTTATGAGTCTAGACGAGACAGTGACTATTATATTCTAATGTAATTTATTTTTTAATTTCAAATAAATAAATAAATAAGCTTCACGCTGTATCCCGCACACAGCAGGGTAGGCAGAGGG
>DWAP01001229.1:0-16531 GCA_018230625.1 Heliconius eleuchia
TAAGTAAGTAATTTTGTTAAAATGTTGAAATAGTCAATATATAATTTAATTTGCTGTTACGTTTACTGTGTAAATTATATGTAACATATAAAATTAAATATGACATCATAAAACTAAACGATGTTGTATCTAACAATAAAATAAGTAAAAATTTACAGTTAAAAAAATATATTTTTGAGAACACTATAACTAGTCCCTTTTGTCTTGATATATGTCGCATTATAGTTTGCTAAATCTTATTTTTAGATTTTATTACTGTTTGCAAAGGTTTATTTTCAAAAGTTGTGTTTTTAATATTTGTGTTGTGTGAAAACAATTTCGTAGCTATAAAGGTTTTTTTGTGAATTGGTATAAAACTTTAAATATCGACTATTTAAAATTCTATAAAATAAGTTTGCATCAAGATAGCAATGTATTTTATGGATGAACATCTTTATACGTAGTTAAGTGCGCCTTCAGGGAAACAAAAGACCGAGTCAAGGCTCTAGAGGCTACGGTTGTTCCTAAGTAGCTTTTCTTTACGATTTGAGCTTTAAAACGATATTTGATACCTTTCAGCTTTTCTTGAAGTATTTTGAATGAGCTTTATAATTTTTTACCAGCACATATTAGACGACATCATAATTTTTTAGGTTTTTTTTTATAATCGAGTTGTTATGCGCCACAGACTTTTGTTGTCCGTGCCTTTTCTGTACTTAATTGATTGGTCGGGTTAATTTATTTTAAAAGAACTTCTTAAAATAACGAAGAAATGACATTTTATGGAAATTTTCTTTAGACTGTGGGCTGAAACAACAATTATTTCGTATAATTTACAAAACTATATAAATAATCTTCAAAATACATTTATTAATACCGTAGAAAATTTGTAGTAGGAATTTTATCAAATCTGTATATCTACGTAGTACGATGCTTATCAACCAACTAAAACCATTTTCACATACACAAGTTATTTTTAAACTAGTAACTCGCTGACATTTCCAAAATTGAACTGACCGTAAAGGTCAGGTTTGATTTAGTAAAATTAATGACTAATTCAACTATGTTCTGCGTTAGTCAGTCAGTCACTTATATATATTAAAATTAAAATCAAAAGTACTAAATTATATTGTTATATGTATATTTTAATAAAATACATGTTTTTTTCAGCATTACACTGAATCCCGAGGAGAGGGAAGAAGGAACACAATTTTGAGACCCACCATACCCCACTGTCCAGCGAACTTTAGGCGGCGGTAATCACTTACCATTAGGTGACCCGCACGCTCGTTTGCCGTGTCTTTTTAATAAAAAAAATAAATAAAAAATAAAAAAAATAAATAAAAAAAAAATAAATACATTTAGAGGCGTTGTATGTTGAGTAGCGAAACTCAACGCCACCAACCAAACAGAGAAAAAAAGATATTATTTAAATAGTTCAAAGTAGGTAGTAAAATACCTATATACAATATTTACATAGCAATTGATTATCTCTAAGCAGCAATAACTAAGGGCTGATAAGTTTATTTCGCTCAACGGTGTTACCAACTGGTACTAAATGCCGTGATGAGTACTTAGATTATATATAGACGTAACCCGTAAGCGACTTTGAACATATTATAGTAAATTAAGACATTTTGTTTTTAAATAATTTAAATACTTCTTACTTACACTGAAGCTAGTGTTTAAACATTTCGCACTCTACTTTCCGCCGTATTCGAGACGCATTGCGTCTTGAGTGGCGGTTCTCAACGCCTGGAAAAAATTAAAATATTAAAAATTTCATTGTCTCGAGAGGGAATCAAACCTGTCGCTGTCGCGTTTACAGTGACAACAAGTTTGTGCCCCTACGCCACAAATGGCCTCAATATACATATAGAATTTTAATAATCACATTGGTCCGGTCAAAATAGAACGTAAGATTTCGACTCAGGCCAATATTTTTAAATGAATGAAAAATGTAAATATTAAATGAAAATTTGTAAATATTAGTTTCTTTATTCTTAGTATAATGTAATATGTTTCAGTAAAATGGGATGTCTGTAGCTACACTGGTTGGTTATGGTTTCTATATTCACCCGAGAGATGGATTTCTTAGCAAGGTAGGCACAGAGAAACTAGTAATAAGACATTTCATTTTCCATTTTAGTCCAATTGTGAGATATTGCTTGTAGAGTGCGTATCATAACGCCGCATTTCTATTCTCTTTCGCCGTGTTCTATTATAGCGGGATATATTATTCATTTAAATAAAATAATCATCAGACACGTGGCGCCTAAGGAAATACCAACCATTATTATGTCTTCAATCTCTAGGAAAATCCTTACCTGAATCGATTTTTCCTTAGTTGGCCTGATAATTATATAAATAATAAACGTCAACAGATTTGACATGGCCTTGTATCTTATGAAACTTTTCTTACTGAGATAGTATTTAGTCCTTTGTATATAGTTTTCAATTTATATAAGACAAACAGGAGGACGGAGCGTCTTAGTACAAGGTTCCTTCTGCTTACCCCTCATATGGCAAAAAACGTGAGGCTGTTAAAGTAAACAAGACCTTTAAGTTAGCGTAAATTTCAAATAAAGTGTAATTATATAGTATATTATATATAAATTGTATAATATAAAACATACATTAAGCACCGAGCCTCTTTGTCAGGGCGAGATAGTTGCTCCATGTATGAAATCAATCAATATGAAGTCTGTATTAAAATACAACTATATTTATAGTAAGTATCGCATTCACATTTAACCAAATCCAGATTTGACCGATCATTTCCAAATATTAACTTCTCAGTTAAAGTTATAGGGGTTCTTAGTTAAAGTTTAAGTGAGACAAATCCGGTATCTAAGTGACATATTAATATGAATATTTATATATATATATATATACGAAATGTATTGACCGACGCCATATTTCATTGCATAGGAAAATGCATCGATGCCCTTAGTCCTCTGCGCGGCGATGGGATCCTCCCGGCGCGTCACTCGTGAAAGCGGTCTCTAGAAGCTAGGTCGCTCGTTTTCACATTATAAACTGTAAAATGGCCCTGGAAAACCTTAGTTCAACAGGTAAATGTGATTTTTTATTGTATTTTAGATTAAAATATCTTAAATTAAAGCTCAATTAAGTAATAAAAGTAGCTTATTTTTATTTGTTGACGTATTTCAGTTAATAATAATCGATTATATCTTTTAAGGTTGGGGTGGGTTAAACACTTTGTTGTTCCACTAATTCCCATTTACTGCCTCATATTGAGAACATTTTAAGTTAATTAGGTCACGTTTGGTGCAATTTTATAAAATGCTATCTCTCGATTTTGCTTGCTATTTTTATATTTATATTGTATTTTTTACTTGTTGTTACTTATATATATATATATATATATATATATATTTATTGATAAAAGAAAATAGTAATGATTACTTCTTTATTAATAGCCTTTGTGTGTTATAGGTACCTATTATATAATATGTGTTAAGTTAAATAATGTTTTTGTTTTATTTTAATTATGTACTTATCTTTATAAATTTCTATAACGGAACGTATATTAAATAATTTATAAATAGATGTTGTTAGTTTGTATTAGTTTTTTAATTTTGTATTTTTTAGGCGCAATGGGACATCATCTGACTGCAAACACGATGGTTATGGGTTCCATCACCACTCGCGAGATTGATTATATTTAGTTATTTTTATTTCCCCATAGATAAAGCGCCGTGTTTTATTCATCCATTCACGTTTTTATAATAAGGCGAAAAGTAAAGAACGGAGTATCTTTTTCTTTTTCATCTCCCTGTTCTTCTATAAATTATATTTTATATACTTAAATATATACCATGCAGGTATCATACATAAATGTAGTTTAAAATTGGTTTTTAATATTATTTATTAAATATAATTTTTGTCCCAATTTGTAAGTAGTAATTTGCAATATTCGCGTGTACAAAAATGTGTCATAGCGTCCTAATTTCATAAATTGCCTAAAGTTTTGATATATTTTTATCCTTTATCCTATAAATGATGCCTAAGCGATGTTTCCATTTAAACATATATTCGAGTATTTGCCACTCTTTATTAACCAGAAAGATTATTTAACATATAAATGGAAAAGTGGGAACAGAATGATAATTTATTATTCTGTTTTTTATTCATAAAAAAACGTGAAATAAGTTAATAAGGTAATTTTTAAAACAAGAGTACCTACTTAGTAATAGTTAATGCATTGATGCTTACAAGAAGCTGGTACATATTGCAAAGTTTTATATGCTGGTATATTGCAAATATATAAAAATTGTTTGGTCGTCACAGGGGCTTTTCTTGAAGTACACATATAAGGTTGTATTAATAATTTTATTTGAATTTTATTTTTCGACCATTGCAAGCAGTGCGGTGAACGAAGCGAGTAGGGAGCAGAACCCCCTAGTATAATAATAGAAATAAATGCAGCGCTTCCTTGTTGCTAGTAACAGAATAACGTATATTTATAAATGAAAAAAAGAATCTAAGTATATAATAAAGTTTCAATTATAGTAAATTTCAATTTGTTACAGATGAGAAAAGTTGTATGGAGATATCCGAGGATTTAAACGATACTTATAGCAGTAAAGACAAGAATAATCATAAAAAATGTAATACTTCAAGTTTATGTGACATTTTAAAAGTAGATGATAGTAAAAACTCTTCCGCCATTTTTGAGTCAATGTCGACAGATTATAATAAAACTAATCTCCTCTCACCATCAGAAAATAGCCCTTATTCAACTGACAGCGAGTCTAATTTTATAATAGAATCTGAATCTATTGGAAGACAACAAAAAATAGAACCCATAATCCAAAAATTATACAATTCAAATGAATGTAATAATAACTACAATTATGGATTTGTTGCTTCTGAAGCCAAATATCGTGTACTTGAAGCAAGTAAACCTATAAAAGGCAGTTTTGAGGCAGAATATAGCAAATATTTGTTCCCAACGTTATCCTCGGACAACTTCGTCGCGCCAAAACTATTTGATGCAACAAAGACATCAAGTGAAGAGACAGATCTTAACTGCTCTGATATACGAACGCAGACGGAGCCGCGAATAAATTTGATCTTGCCTCCTAAAAAACGAATAAGAGATACTTACATGTATACAGATGTAAAAAAACAAAGACTACATAGTCCAGAACTTGAATCTAAGGAGGACAAAAACACAAATAATGTAGATAGATTTATAAAACCACCTTGTAAATGCGTGTATAAATGTTATAGCAAAATGGACTTCAATCAAAGAGTTCAAATTTTTCAGAAATTTTCGAAAATAACTGATATCCAAGAGCAGATGGATTTCCTGATACAACATACAGAAAAATTTAAAAAAGTCAGTTGCAATATTCGGAATGTTTCAAGCAATCATCTATTTACATTTAAGTACAAGCTACCATTAGTTTCGAAAGATATAGCAGTTCCAGTTTGTAAAAAGATGTTTCTCAATACACTTATGGTAAGCGATAAGCTTATAAAAGCGGCTTGGGAAAATTTGGAAAGTGGCAAAGAATTTATACAAAATCAGAGAGGGCGTCGTAAAAAACACAAGAAAATTGTTGTTAAAACTATGGTGAAGAGTGTACGTGACCATGTAAATTCATTTACCCCCGTTGACTCTCCATATTCCGGGGAAAATATTTCAAAATTATATCTAGATGGGACACTCAGCATTTCCCGAATGTTTCATCTGTACAACGAGTGGCTTGATCCTAATAAATATATTCGTAAGGCAAAAACTGAAAGACAATATAAAGAATTAGTAAAGAAAAATCTAGAAATAGATTACCGAGGTTCCAATAATAATCAATATAAAATGAGTAATGACTATATTGTTCCAAAGTACGATACTTCAAATACACAAAATGTTACCCAAAGTAATACAATAACCAATGACGATAACATAGTTAATACTTATAATAATTATAGTCCATTGGTCCCCTGTCTCACAGACTCCAAAGATCATTTCTGTAAAGAACATGATCAGCTATCTACCGGAGACAAACGATTTGATGCAGATGTAATTACTGAACCATTAAATAATTATTCAAAATACCACAATCATAGCGCAACATCTGCTGTTATAAATTGTAATTGTATTAAAACTCCTTCTGAAAATATTCCGACTATACCCAGTAATACAATTTCATCACTACAACAACTTACAACGCTCACAGAAAACACGCCAAAGTTATCCGACATACCTTTACCATCATCTAAACTGCTGGAAAATGGAACGAAAAATGAAATCAATAATATTCTTTTCTCTTCTGAAAAAAATGAAGACAAGAAAAGTATCAAAAACTTGGATAAACAGCGCAATATTCCTGTCAAAGTAATGGGACCACCTTGTGAATGTATAAATAAATGTCCAAATAAGCTAACTGAAAGTGAAAGGAAAAGTGCTTATCAAACATTTCAAGATCTAGGAGATAGACAAAAGCAAATAGATTTCATTTTAAAGCATACAGAGAAAAATAAAAAGAAAAGATGTGTAACTCGCAAACCGCCCAATAATCGCCTCTATACATTTACGTATAAATTACCTAATTTAAGAGGTGCACTAATTAAAATATGCAAAAGAATGTTCCTAAATACGCTAGTTGTCAGTGACGGCACCGTTAGAGGAGCTTGGGAAAAACGGGACGAACGTAAAAAAGATAATGTACCAAAAACACAAAAAATAAGTGCCCGTAAAATCGCTAAAAGTATAATAAAAAGTGTTCGAGATCACATAAACTCATTTGTTCCCGTTGAAAGTCATTTTTTAGGGAGGCAAAGCAATAAACTTTATTTGGATGGATCGCTAGATATTTCACAAATGTTTCAACTTTATAATATATGGTTTGATCCTAATAAATATATTCGCAAGGCAAGATCTGAAAAAAAATATAAGCAAATAATAGAGAAACATTTTAATTTAGATTTCCATCAATCAAAGAAGGACGAGTGTGACCAGTGCCAGAGTTTTCGTAAACTCACAAAACCTAATGATGAGCAAATTGGTAGACATATAATTCATACCCAAAACAATTTGACTACTTATAACAAAAAAAATCAAGATAAATTAGAAGCAAGTGTTTCAAATGGAAAAATTTTAACAGCTGTTTTTGACATAGAAAAGTTGTTACCTTGCCCTAATGGACAAGAAACACATTTCAATAATATAAGGAAATTATTCTGTTTCAATCTACCTATACTAAATATAATAACAAAACGTCCAGTTTGCTATATGTGGGATGAGCGGTATGCCAAAAATGGGGCTAACGAAGTTGGTAGCTGTCTCTTTGATTTTTTAAATTACAATATTGATAATGGCGTCAGAGAGTTTCGATTTTGGTCAGAGAACGATGAAAGTAGAAATTGTGTCATATTTTGTGTATATATTGCGATTGCTATTAGAAATAAAGTTAATATTTATCACAATTTTCAAGTAAAAGACCATGGTCAGAATGAAATGACCAGCGTACACTCTGTCATCGAAAAAGTTTCATCAACTAAACATATATTTACACCAGAAGAATGGAAGCATCTTGTAAATTGTATCAGGACTAGTTCCCAAGAAACGTTTAAAGTGGTTGAAATGACACAAGATGACTTTTATAATTTTGACAGTCACGTTAATAATTATAATTGGCAAAAAGATATTGAAGGCAAAACGGTATCATGGGATGATGTAAGAGAAATTTATATTTCAAGTGATGATCCTTGTAAAATTCAATTCAAATACGATTTTAATCAAGATTATGGAATAATTGACTTAAAAAGGCAAACAGAGTTTCCTGAAATTATAAAGGCTTACAATAAAATACTGCCTTTAAGCGAAGCAAAATATAATGATTTAATCAGTTTATGTGATAATGGTTTTATTCCTAAAGAATATATTGAATATTATAAATATTTGCCTTATGTTGGCCAAAATTAAAATTACAGAGGTTGTGATCCTATACTACCACAACTCAAAATAATTTAGTAATTAATTAAAAAAAATTACAACATAAGGAGTTATTGTTTATATTCTTTATTTGATAACTAATTCTTTGTATTCAGAGACTTTTGTAGATAATACATCTACGTATAGTATTAAGATATCTAAAAATGTCCGGATGCATGGTGTACGAACCGCATAAATTGTAATAAGTAAGTATGTGTATATTGATGTGTAGTTTAGAAAGAATTCCTTTCATCCTAATTGTTGTGTGACGAGACTGATCTCAATTTTATCAGGTTTAATAATAACAAAATTTGAATTAAATGTTACATTCTGTGTTATGTGTTTCATTAATCATACTCTCTCGTCTCTCTCTTGAAAGTACTTTTGTCTTACTTTTGTTTACTACAAAAGTAAGACAAAAGTAATTTCACAATGCAAAAAGTCGCAGGGTTTTGTGTTTAGCAAATGTACTTACTTTTCGGTAATCACAAAATTTAACTTTCTGAAATTATAGAAAATTTTATTTAGAATATTTTATGTAATAAGTTATTGGCTAACCTGTCGTTATCAAAATATACTTAATTTCAAGCTCCTTTCCGAAGCATTGGCTTTGGAAGCTGTATACAACTGTTTAAAGTATTTGTGATATTCTTAAATTAAGCAAAATTAATTTCATTAGAAATCATTGGTGTCACCACCGTGACGCAATAGAATAAATGTCTAAGAAAAAAAATATTAAATTGAACTATTAAATTACTTATACTTTTATACGGGATACAGCGTGAAGCTGAGTTGGTGTGTTCCAACAATTAACACGTTACGTCTTTGTAATTCGCAAAAATATAAAATGACACATTGTTTTTCACCTTTCTTATTCATAGTGTGTTCAGTGAGACCACCGTAGCGTAGTGGGGCAGCGTCTAACGGTACACCTTGTTAGTTCTGTACCCATCTGAGGAAATAATTATATTTTAAATTATTTTTATTTCCCCGCTCTGGCAGGCACAGCGCAGCGTTAAGTTTCACCGCTTATGCTGAAACCTAACGCTGTCTCAAAAACGGCATGGTTCGTACGAAAGGAATTTTTTAACACTGGGTACTCTCTTGTCCTATAAAAAAATTGGATTCTTTCTATCCTACAACGAAATTAATACATGTACATATATATGGATGAAAAAAGACGACTGCCTTTAGGTGTTTCTTTATATGTTGAGAAACATGCAACTAACTAATTTTTTTTGTAGATTCTAAAGTGTAAACCTCATAGATTTTTTTTAAATGAATGAAACAAGTAACATACTTTGTATTTACAGTGAAATATTAACATTTATACACACTTTGCTTCCAAGAACAAAAGCTTTACTTGCTAAATAAATGTTGTTGTTAGAATTGATTAAAATGAAGTGATTATTGAAATAGTTTTTAAATTTCTATGAAATATTCAAAGAGGCCGTGGCGCAGAGGCCTAAGTTTGATTATCACTCGAGGAAATGAAGTATTTTGTATTTTCCTCGGTCTGGTAAGGAGGTGGCGTTGAGTTCTTCCACTCAACATTCAATGCCTTTAGAGGAGACGGAAAGTTGGGAAATGTCTTGGGGGAGCGGCATATTATAACGCTAGGTTCCCAGGTTCTCTTAGCCTATCCTGCTATTTGGGTGCGGGACAGCGTGAAGTTAAAAATATATATTTATCAATGTATGATGCAACATCTTCTTTTTAGAAAAGGTATAAAATAAAGAATATTGGATAAGCGCCAGTCTGGCTCGCCTACCGAGGGTTCCGTACAAAAATTGGAAATCTCGAGCTTTTTCTGAAATTCAAGCTTTGATTAGGACGAACCCTTTTCCGATATCTCACATGCGGCCTTAATACCAAATTTTGCCCCCTTTTTAAGGCTATTATAGGATTATAATATTTAAGGATTTAACTGTAAATTTTTTTTTTTCCTGAACTATTACTACCTATAGTTGCTAAATTTCATAATTCTAAGTTAACTGGAAGTACCCTAATAATTTTGATTCCGTTTATAGTGTATGCGTTTTTTGCTGTTTAAGGCTATTATTTTTTTCTTATTTTTTTATATAGGTTAATTTTTTTTTCTAAATAAGTATCTACAGATAGACTGTAGATACTAGGTGTCAAATTTCATAGTTCTAGGTTAACCAGAAGTACCCTATAAAAGTAGAAGTATTTTTTTAAGAAATCATGGGGCCGCATATCTGAGTATGTGGTTTGAATTTCAATTCGATATCCCCAAGCATTCCTGAGAAGGATCTTGACAGACAGACAGACGGACAACAAAGCGATCTTATAAGGGTAGGAACCCTTATAAGATGTTTTCCTTAAATGGTACGAAACGTTAAAAATAGCTTTTATATATTTTTTACATTAGTGTGGAATAACTTTATTTTATTTTCAATTTAGGAAATTTTATTTAAGAGGTATTATTGATTAAAAATATTATATTTATCAAAAAAAAATGGCACACATTTATATCTCAATTTTTTATCGGATAGTCGATAGCCACGTATATTGTTAATATTAAATCACATTATTGCTATAGAAAAGTTTTATGTATATAACAATATACTCTAGAAACACAACCCTTTTCTAACAATTCTGATGATTTAATTAGGCGTAAAATATTTGAAATTCTAGGGTTATTTGAAAAAAGTAATAGCTTCGGTACAAATGTTGACCCGAGTCGTGGGGCAGGGCCACAAGCGTACGACTGTAAGCGCGACAGGTTATGGGTTCGATTCCTAATAGAAAAAATTGTTTTAATGGGAACAGTCTCTGTCTCTCTCAATGAGTCGGTCAGGGTCTTGTCAGGGTCACTAGGTTCCCAGGTACCCTCTCCTGCCATGCGGGATGCAGGCTGAAGTTGAAAACATGTTTCTTAATATGTAATTTTAACATAAAACATTGCGTGAGTGAAGCGTTGATAAGGCAAGTTCTAATACGCTATTATGAGCGAAAAGGAAACGTTTTAGTTACTCATAACGATACCGTATCCAATGTGATAACAATCATAATTTCCTTTATTTTGTAGTAGCATATCGTATTGCAAAGCTTTTGTCTTTGATTTTGTAACCGGATACTTGCAAATATACTTAAGCAACTCTGGCGCTAACACAAATATTTAACATGGATTTTATTTTTCAGCTTCAAGCCATAGCCCCAATATAGCAGGGTAGGCAGAGAGAAATTAGTGTCGAGACACTCCGTTTTACACTTGCCGCCGAATTTTTAGAGGCATTGTGTTTTGAGTGACAGAATTCAACGCCTCAATTTTTTGTTGCAAAAAGGCGGAAAAAATAAAAATATTAATAAATAATAATTAGTTTCCCCGAGTGGGAATCGATCCTACAACCATCAAGCTTACAGTCACGCGCAGTTTGTGCTCCAGCGCCACGACGGCCTTAAAGGTTTTTTTTTTTCAATTTATAAATTTCTTGTATTTTGCCGACCGGATATGTCACTCACTCTTTCTTTATACAACACAATATTGTTTCTTAGCTTCGCTCGCTTTGTCAAATGAGAATAAAAAATGAATGTGTATGACACTTATCACATTCATCGATATATTTCCAACATAGAAATAAATAACTTTACAAATCGAACCAGTAACTCCTGAGAGTAGACTTTGACGTTTCAGCCATACAAACATATAAACTTTATCATATCAGAATAAAAATATATAGATTTTTATCAACATCATGTGATCTGGTACTTTGTCGAAGCAGATTACTAGTCACAAGCATTGTATTGGATATCTCAATGAATATATATGAATTAAATCTACGACCATCGTATGCAGTCAGACATGTTTCTACTCTGTCACGGCGTGTTTGAATTATTTACTTTGTATGTTAAACATGTATCGATGATATATTCTACAGAAAAAGAAGAAAAAAAGGAAAATACGTTTTCGTACGACAAGCTGTAACATTTCAAGGTAAAAGGGCAGAACTAAAAATAGATGAATATATGTCAAAATGTTCCGAAACATAAAAAATATTAAAATATTTGGTTATTTATACTAAAGGTTTTTCATAGTAAATAAAATATATTTTTTACATATTTCAGCATAAAACATAAAAAAAAGGGTTAGAACGTTATAGATTTATTATTAGAATTATTGATTCGACTTATCACAAAGAGAGACGTCACCAGTAAAAAATGACCAATTAACATTAAAAGTGGCATACACTCGTATGATCATACACAGTTCAGTATAAATGATAATTGTTTGACGCTTACAAATCTAGCTACCGCTTTGTTCGCCCGACACCGTGTCTGATATTTCCTCTGAGCTCTGCATTATCGATTGTATTTGTGAATAAAACCATTTTAACCAAACCCCTAGTACCTAGCAAAGCGGCCCCGGCGGTCATAATAATACACGATAAAGGGGGACGCGGGAAGGTCAGGTTACATTGGCTACTCTAATAGCATACACGCACACGACCCACACAGGGGTAGGTACCGCGCAGGCGCTCTAGCTTACCCCACCCATCTACTTGTCGTTCCAAAGCCGGCAAAATTCTTTTACACCCCCGAGGTGACGTCCCAAGCGCAACAACTTCTACGTATTTCTTCGTTTCAACAAAAATATATCCATTATAATGTACCATCTCATGTGTCCGTGTAATGCTTCAGCTTTAATTGTCGCTTAGTGTGTTTTCTATAGTAGGACTAAATTTTGTGAATAAAATTTTACATTCATAAGGAAAATGGCGGATCCGTCGCGTTCGTCCGCTTAATTTTAAATATCTTGGACAGGATTCTGAATTATTGATATAGCGTGAGTTTGCAAGGACAAGGTGAAAATCGATATTTCGTCCGCGATGGCAACCTGCCTGTAGGTGGTTAGAGGCGGTCTGAGGAGCGTACGAGGTGGAGCTGGTCTGGTGTTGATGTCAGCGAAGAAGAGAGTAGCCTAGCGTCCTCCGACGACATGACTACTGAAACGGCGACGCCAAACCAGGTATGTAACTTTTGCCGCAGAGACACTTTTCAAGGACAATGGTCTTTACTTTCTCTTATATAATATGAATATAGCAAAGTTTTAAATATATTTCAGTGAAACGTAATTATAAATAACATGTAAAATTTTAGAGCTGTTGTAAAGAAAATTATATATTTTTAAAATATGTATGAGAGCTGCTACGCTCCTTTGTCATTGTACCATAGACACGTAAGATGAATTGCTAATCATTTTTGTTTCAGAATTTCACTTCTAGAAATACAATATTTGTATATTTCTAGAAGTGAAATGGACAATATTTGGATTAGATGATGATAATTTTAAATTTAAACAAACTGAGATAAATATATCTATTGTATTTTATAAAGTTTAAGTATTAAAATGAACTTCAACAAATTTAATTATATTGTAAGTCATATATTATATATGAAATATATATTTGGAATTTTCTTATATTTTTGTCACATAGAAGATAAGGTCAAGTTAAATTAACTAAACAAAGAAATATTTGTATACTTGAATATCGGGAAAGGAAATTCTATTAATAATTGAGTTTATCCGAGTATTGGATTTGTCGCCGGGAGCTAATCTAATTATTCAGTTATACCAACTTCGCTATCTATTGGCAGAGTTTGATACGAGAATAACGATATGCAATTTTATTCTTAACCTTTATTTTTAAATTCTTCTTAATTAAATAACGTTTCAATATATTTTGGAATTAACTTAATATATGAGTATATAGAAATAGATAAATAAAGATAAAGAGCGGCGTTGAGTTCTGCCACCTAAATCGCAATGCCTCGAAAATTGGGGTTTGCGAGTTTCTTAACACTAATTGCCCTACGCCATGCTATATACATTAAATAATATTAATATGTTTTTTTTATAAAGGATACTTTGACTACTTGTTACAAATATTCAAAGTCCGTATAGGATAGGATACGATAGGACAGAGTTCGTATCGCGTTATTGGGAGTAATTAATGAGGCCAGTCGTGGCTTAAGCTTAAGCGTGTATATGTACAAGCGTATATATATTGTTAGAAATTTAGAAGCGGTTATAGTTTTAAAAATAAACGATAAATAATCCCTTTCTCAATAGTTTAAAAATATATAAAAACATATAGACTCTTTAAAACATATAGATGACACGTCGTCTGTATGTTTTATAGAGATACCACGTAATTGCAATAAGTGATTTGTATCACCTACTAACAATACTTCACACTAGTTTCCTTCCAATAAGAGCCGTTAGTAACAAGCAATTGCCCCCGACACAATTCCACTGCTTTTATCATCTTTTTCACCTAAATCTACTAAATCTATATATATATATATATATATATACATAATGAAATATTTAATATGTTCATTTCTATGCTCTGGCGTCGAGGCAAAGTGCGGTGTTCCGCCACGCAGCACGCAATGTCTCAAGGATGGGGCGGAAAGTTGAGGGATCAGAATTGTTTTAATGGGAACGGAGTGTCAACACTAGTGATGCGTAAAGATAAGGGCAGGGTCCTAACTCTCCACACACATAACTGGGCTTCTGTGTTACCTCTACCTGCTGCTAAATGCGGAAAACAGTGTGATGCTAAGAAAAAGAATAATTAATTAATGCGTCCTTGGAAATAAAGGAAATCCATCATTCCAAATATAACATTAAAAATTTTATAATTTAATTTTCTTTTATATAAAATTTACATATAACCCTTCTAACCCTAGACTATGGTAGTCCTCAATACTTCCCTTTCAATTGTCCTTGACTTTGTTATTTCCTGTAGGGCTTCCCTTAGCTCCCGGTACGTCATAGGCTAATATGGGTTCAGTCTAGATTTATAATTGAGTTAACTACTACATACTAACATTGCTACAATTATTATTTTTTATATTTTTAAATCAGTAATTTTTGTTTATAAAATAAATTCATATTTTTAATAATTTATTAATTACAAGTAAAATAATTTTATAATATATTTTCGGTTGTCGATTCGTTTCTTACTCGGAGGAATGAAATCTTTAATATTTTCGTTTATTCGCTCTGGTAACGAGGCAAAGCGCAGTGTTGAGCGCCACTTAGCACACACAAAGCCTTAAAAATTCAACAGAAAGTGAAGTGCCTTAACATTAGGTTCCCAAGTTCCCTTACTGCTACGCACGGGACCCGCGTGTACCCGCTTTCAAAGGATCTCTGGTGGCTAAAAATGGGTCATGTGTTGTATTCTCTTACTATTTACATATGAACACGGGGGCAAACCCATTGGTAGAAGTTAGTTAATATATCAAAGCTTAGGACGGAGTTATTCAAGTATTATTTTCCGTTGCTTTTATTACCATATTTGGGGAAAGCGTGAAGCTTAAAGAATTAACACACATATGTGTGAAAATAGAATCCACTAACCACGCGCGCAGTCATAATAAATTGCTGATTGAACCAGGACGGTGTCTAACTTAATCAATATACATTTCAAAGTTTTTCTTCTGTTTTTTTATATGCTATAAAGTACATTTAACCTTGTCAACAGGGCTCTAATTTCTCATGAGAATTCCCAAAGCATTTCAGGTTTTCATAGCGAATATTTTGTGTGACAATAATTTATTTCTTAATGCCTTTGTTGAGATTGAATCTTTTTATAAGTTACAATTTTTTAGCAGAACGGAAGGGAAGATCCTAAAGGACCTGTTTTAGATTTTCATACAATTTGTATATAGATATTAATAAATGAAATATGATTTTATAGTCGATTTTAGCTAACTAAAATTAGATGAAGACATTATTTTGTTTTATTTTTAATAAATATAATTTGGGCGGAAAGAAGACTGACGCTTCTTCATTAACCCAGTTCTTAATACATCCCGATGACCATCTGCTGGCAATTATATTTGGTCACTCAGAGATGGTTACAGTAAAACATTTTTGTATTCTCTATGGGGTGTCTTAATATTGGACCTGTGTCCCCCAACCTTTTCAAAGACCAGGAGACTTCCTTAGAGTCCGATGTCCTAAAGGAAAGAGAAAGTTCTAAGTACCATAGAATATAAACAAAAGTACACCTTCGTAACCTATTAAAATTGCAAAACCAAGACGACCTAATTACAGTCAGTTCCATGTTATACAAATATAACGCCACGCCTCGCCCCATTAGCGTTCTAATTAAATAAAATAACTCAATTAAAATACGCCTTTCATATTTGTTTTGATGAAGTCATCGACCCATTCTATATAAGAAATTATTTTTTTATTCTGTTGGACTGAATTAATTATGAATATGTTTTTGTTTAAAAATATCTATAGATATGTATGTATATAAAATTACGATAAAAGACCATTAACTATTAACTTTCTAACTGTAAAAGTGTTACAACAAAAATTAATGATTGATTTTTGTTTTCCCGATGGTGCTACGTTGGTAACACGACATAGCGCGGCGTTGAGTTCCGCCCCTGAACACTTATCTAAATCACTAACGTCATTCTAAAAAACATATACCTAGTTAGTTTCCGAGATAAGCAGCGTTTACTCCCAATGGTAAAAACATTCAAATGACAGTAAATAAGGAGAACATGAATCTTTGATTAATACCGCTTTTATGG
>DWAP01001230.1:0-16529 GCA_018230625.1 Heliconius eleuchia
CGCTCCGTTCTCTCTGACTACCCCGCTAGGGATAAAGCGTGAAGTTAAGTTAAATATACCATTACCTCCAGTGGGAATCGAATTCACAAACTTTCGCACTACAGTTACACGCTTGTGGTTTTTCGCGACGCTAGTCGTCGCGAAAAACCACAAGCGTGTAGCCTTTCAGATTATCTGGTAAATACTAAAATGTATTATTTATAAAGATATTTTTTTATTATTAAATATATTAAGTATATTGAAATACTGCCTTTATATTTACAATTTTAAAACATATGTACACATTTCATTTCACCCATTATTAATAAAATAACAGACAAAAAAATCAAACACATTCAGTTTAATTAATATTTTATTTTAAAACCTTGTATTCTTTATCTAGAAGACTTCTGATAGATACTCTTTTAAATATAATCAACATAAAATTGTATTCTTATTCAGTTAACACAAAAAAAATATCTTAATTAACTATTACAAAGCACCTCAGTGCGCATTTGTACAAAGCGGTTCTTGTTCCTAATATTAAATTGTTATAAAGATAATATGTCCAATTGTTTTATAGCTACTTCCATTAACTTAATAATTCAAATTTTTTCGAGACTTAATTTTTTTATTATATTATACATTTTCCTTAACATGGTTCAAGCGCTCCTTGGACACAACATACTTATGTAAAATATTAATTAAGTTACACTGGAAGGAACAAATGAAAATATTATGTTTTTAATAAATATATATTAGATTACCAAAATATTACCAAACATATTAATATGTAATAAAATTAATTATTTTCTATGACAAAACTTTTTTTTTAAGGCAAATTCAATTACATAGGTATGTAAAAAATTGCTTATGTTCATTTTCTTATTGACTGAGCAATGAGCAAAAGTTTATAAAGCCAAGTCAGCCACGACTTGTCGACCAAAGGGTTTCTGTTTATATTAAATTTGAACAATGGAACATTTCTTTCAACATTTCAACAACAACAAACAATATTATTATATGAGTGTCGTAATTGGAATTATATGGAAAATAATATTTCTTAAATAAAAAGGATTTTCTATATCAATTCTCTTTGAGAAAATTAAAAAAAAAATCACAGTAAAAAAAAGCACAGTGAATAAATGCGTTTGTGCGATCATGCTATGTAAGAAAAACGCTTTTTTAAAATCCAGTAGTTTTTGAGTAAAAGGTCAAGAATAGACAGACAGTATTTCAATAAACTACAGAAGATTAAGGAAAAATGTATGTAGGTGAAAGATAACGTCAGTGACGGATATTGACATTCTCAAGGTCACTTATAGCTGTTCCTTTTTTGCCGTCTTTATTTTTATATAACTATTTTATAGTAAAAAGCACAATACATGCTTTGAGAACACAGAACAATACATAAAAACGTAAAAACTAAAAAATTTTAACAAAAAATAAATATAAATTATAACACTATTATATTTATTCAAATATTGCTAATACATTTTTTCTAAAGTATTTCCAGTATGGTATGGTAAATAATTTGGTAAAAACATAGATCGCAATATTTTATATGACATTTGACTGTTTATATTTAAAAATAATAATAAAAATGGTAATAAATAACTTGTCCTTTATATCATTAATATAATAATAGCTATATAAATAGCTGCAACAGTTTAATACTAATGCAGTTATTACCATTTTAATTTATTGTTATGTACGAAGATTTAAATTGAATAAATATATTATTATTGTAAAATATTTTGCGAAAATTTCTTGTGTAAACTTGAAGTTAAATAAAGTAAATAGATGTGTATCTCAAGAATATAATACATGCAATTAGGTAGTTCTGTTGTTACATTACATGTACAGATCGTGCAAAAAATATACACATGTACGTAAATCGATAGTAATAACTTACTTATTATAAATTTATTGTTTTATAACATACATATGACATTTCAAACATTTTGAGATTATAATAAATAAACATGTTTTTCTTTCAGTTAACTTTAAACCTGGTTAAATGTCTATAATATAATGTTTTTTTAAATTGAATTTTGATCAGAATGCCATATTTATTTCACACAATATACAGTATGAGGAGGTACATTTTGAAAAATAATAATCGAAACCAAATCAATACAAAATAATATGTTCTTCATTTGTGACTAAAATAATTTATTAAAAGAAATCTGAAAAAAAAACAATATATAATGTATTTGTGAAAGCTTATATCATATAAGGGCAACAATAATATGAATAATATTTTTTAACTCAGGATATTTTTTCTCTTTTTAAGAATTAGCAGCTTAAAACGCAAGTAAGTCAAGAATATTAAGTACTGACCAGCATACATTATGAAACAATGTAAGTAATTTTTAGACATTGCCTTAGATTTTTTACTATTTAACTATTTGCGAAATATGCTTCCTATGCTTACTTCTAGGTCTTAAATGGAAACTAAAGAATAGAACGTAACACTAGATTCTTATCAATAATTGCCTTTAGGAAACCAAGTGAGTAAAAATAAAATATGTTTCATATATCTCTAATTTACGAAATTACATGGGCTATAATACATTAAAATATAATATATTAAAATAAAAATTATGTACAATTTACTTAATATTATTATACCATCTAAATAGGAATATAAAGAAAAAGATTAATGGAAATGATTTGTTCCATAATGTAAACAGGATGCAGAATAAAACTAAAATAGTGCTCTTGTTAGTTAACTTTCATTTGAAAAAAAAAATAGCAACAATTTTGTGACAAAAAAAACTATTAATGTAATAGAAATACAACTAATAAATGTTAAGTATATCACTTCAATCATTTGGTAATGGTTTAAGAGGCCCAAGACTTAAGAGTCCATCGGCACCAAGTGCTTGAAGACTTGAAGTTAGACCATTTTGCATATTGTGTACAGATATTACAGGTATACCGAAACAACCGTGCGCCTGCTCTCTATTAGCTAAAGGTATAAAACTATATATTCCTAAATTACTTAAACGTTTTAAATTATCTTCTTGAGATAGATCTACAACTGGCAACCCTAATTCTCTGTTAGGGCCAGTTACATTATGAAATACTCTTTTATGGTGTTGCAATTGCAATGACTTGGGGTACGACGCGGGACACTCATCGCATTTGAAGACGGGTATTTTACTTTGCGGATGCGCGTTAGACATGTGAACTTGCAAGGAATTGTGATTCATGAACATTTTTTTGCATATTTTACAAGAGTACATCCCACTGCCCACTTTGGCTTCAGGTATTGAAAATTTGCTGGACTTTGACGTATGTTTAATACTGACGCCTGCCCCGAGATTCGGAATATGAGGTAACGGACGATCTGGTGTAGGAGATCTGCTCTTTTGCTTTGAAGTTACGCAGATTCCTCTTGATGCAAGCACATTCGCCATGGCATTCGCTTCCTTATTAACAGTCTTCTTTGTCACTGAAATTTGACCGAAGTTCAATCTGTCCTTAGCACCTTGCACACTTTGAATCATTGGCAGACCATCCCGTTGTTTCTGCAGAGCCATTACTTGACAATCCTCATTATCGTGTTTACCAGGTAGTAACATATCTGTTCTCCTTTTCTGAGCAGGGCCTCCAGGTCCAACTCCTGGTCTTTTTAAAGGCATTCTCGGCCCCATCTTGCCACCGCCTCGTACTGATCCATGAACCTGGATACCAGGTCGTATCGTCGGTCTTTGACCTCTGATGGACGGCATTCTTGGTCGAGAACCCGCAATATGAGCATTAGCTGCCATTCTGATCGGCGTTCCGCCAGCCACTTGTGCACTTAAAGGCTGACTTGGGGGGGCCATTTGACCACTACTTAAATCAGGCCCAGAGGGTGATTGGCCAGGAGCAGTCTGTCCTGGCATAACGGGTACTGGTATTTGACCTGGAGGAAATGTTTGAATGTTTTGTATTTTAATTCCACTGTTCGACTGTTGCTGTTTCATGCTGCCAGGGCTGCTGGCAGGTGCATATGAATGCCCCGGTGATGACCCAGGCGGCCCCATTCCATGCGGTCCAGGTGGATTCATCATACCAGGTTGCCCATAGACTGCTTGTTGCATGCTTTGTAACGGAGAAGCTGTAGAATAAGGCGATGAAGCCATAGAATAAGAATTTGGAGGCATTTGTCCTGGATAGCCGGATTTTGACATTGGCGGTTGATATTGTCCATATCCTTGGGGCATATAATTTGATCCTGAAAATTGGTTTGGCATTGGCATTTGCTGTCCTGGAGTACCATACATATTATTAGTTTGTGGATAACCTCCATGAGCGCTCTGACCAGAATTATACGTATTGTATTGAGGTGGTACCATAGCTCCAGGACCAGCCCCTGGGTAAGCTTGTATATTAATCATTACATTTTGTTGATGAGTAAAACCAGGGCCACTATTGCCAATAGTCGATAATTTTCCCACTTGTTCAGCTAATTGTTTTACTGGTAACAGACTTGAAAGAATATTAGATGACGAGTGATTATATGGCATGAGTGAAGTTGTAGGAGCTACAATAGATTTTGAATGCCCAGAGTTTCGAATATGTTCTTCTAGCAGCGACACATCTGTAAACCTGGTATTGCAAACGTCACATGAATGTTGAGGGCCTAATGTATCTAGTGATATATATTCACTTGCGTCCGACATAGACATGTTTTCTTTTTTTGTGGCTGACGATAAAAGGCTATCAAATATATCGTCGGCACTCTTTTCTAACATGTCTATAGGCGGTTTACTGTCTGGAGCATTCCAATTAAAATTGTGTTGCTTTTCTGTAGAAGCTGATGACATACGACTTGGCAGTGGTGTTGTGTTGTAAGTAGGTTGAACAGTGGAATATGAAGGAGTTGATGGGTAAGGTTGAGCAATTGAACTTTCAATTTTTGGTACTATTGGCTTTATATCAGGAGCAGGAGTCGTCGAAACAACACAACAATCATCATCTTCATCATTAGAGTCACCGTTTATTTCTATAATGGTCATTTCCTCTGTTTTGGTAACAGGAGGAAGAGGAGTTGTTACAGTGTTCAATATTAAAGTATTTTGATTGCTTTGTGTGTGTGTAGCAGGTGCAGATGAAGTTTCGGGTTCAGACTTAACGTGCGCCAGTATCGGTGTTGTTCTCTCGGATAACGGTGGCGACGTTCTCTCAGATTTAATATGACCAGAGAAAAGAGGTGTGTTTTGTCGCTCTCCACTTGGCGCCTCTGGTATTTCTTGTTTTACTACCACATTTTCAACAGTTTCATTCGATTTAGGCCTTTCAGGTGTAACTGTTTTGGACGGCCTTCTTAATTGCATAGTTTCATTAGGTTTTTCTAGTTCTTTAGAAATTTGGATATTTTGGACTCTTTTAGGAGTTTGTTTTATAACCGGCCTATTAGGTTTCAGTTTCTGTCCTTCATCTTTTTGTATTATCATGGGTTGAATTTTTGTAGGAGTATTTGTAGGTTCTTTTTTAGGTGTAATTAGTTTTCCTTGTATACCTCTAGGTAAATTAGTAACTGTCCTTTTAGCTTTATCAGAATCACTACTATCAGATCTTTTTCGATTATTACTATTTTGATGTTCATCAGAATCCTGTTCTCCACCAGAGGCTTCGTTTTCACCCGATTTATCGTTTTCATCTTCATCTTCGACTTCTTTTTCTTCCTCATTATTACTATTCTCTTCTTCATCATCAGAAGCTTTAAAATCTTTAAGACCATTTACAACTTTAAACGAATTTGTGTTATTACCATCACACTTTATCTTCAATTTAATTCCACCAAGCTTACCTAACTTATGCATAACATTATTACTTTTCTCAGATTCATTATCTGGTTTTTCCTTTTTTATTGGGGTAAAATTTTTCTTAATAGTAAACCCTAATCCACTCAACTTATTAAGAGCTGAGTTGGAACTATTCATTTCAGTATCGTTTGTTGTCTTTTTAATACAGATCCCTTTCTTCATTATTTGTGATATGTCTATCTTTTGGGGCGTCTTAGAAATAATCGATTTTGCTGGTGTCGTAACTTCATCTTCATCGGACCAATTCTCATCTCCTGAATGTTGCAGGTCTTCGTCGTCTGACGGCAGCTTGTCTAATATAATTGACGGTAAGGAAACGTGTGTAATAAGATGATTTTCTAGTTCCTCCCAATCGGGAAAATCTATTTCACATGTAAAACAACGGTATTCTTGCTTAGGCTTTTTAATAAGTGCACCTGATGATTGAAGTCTCGCTAAGATGCTGGCTACATTTGATTGTGGATTATATTGTTGTTGTTGTTGTTGTTGTTCTTCTTCTTCTTCTTGTTTTATTGAATTTTGATCATCTCCATCTACAAAGAAAAAAACAATAATCAGTTATTGAAAAATATATTTTATTATTTTATTTTTAAAAAATCCTACTAGTCTTTCTGTAAAAAAATCTTTGTCATTTTCAATTTATAATATCACTCTTATCTAATGCTGTTTTTGACTTTTAACTTTACTAATAGGTAATTTTCTTGTGAAATATTTATAACAATAAATACAAATAATATAATATGCTGTATATATATTTATTGAAGAAAATAATGTGAAATTCCCCACTTTCTACCTAGTTCTGGAGGAGCGTGTTGAGTGGCGGAGCTCAACGCCACGCTTTGCTTCGACACTAGAGCGACGAAAGGAAATATATAAATAAATATTTCATTTCTTCCAGTGGCGATCGAACCGACAATCAGTCGATTTTACAATCATACTTTGGTCCCCTGAACCATGACTGGCCTCAAATAATGTGATTTTTAATAATATAATATAATGCGATCAAAACTTATTAGGATAAGTTTTATATATTATATACAGCACACATGAAAAAGCGGTAGAAAATTGTATATATGAGTAAGTGCATGGTCATGCAAGTCAATATTCACAGAAATCATTATAACAGATTTTTTTCACTATTAAATATTATTGTAAATCATTTAATTATTATATAAGTTGTGAAGAAGCATTTGACATTTAAAATTATAATGTGTTATAGTAAATAATAATTAATTTTGCCACAAAATGAGGCATATAAAAGTTTGAACATAGTGGGATTTCAACCTGCACCTCTTGGAAACCGTCCACGCGCTCTGATTAACTAAGCCATACCTTTTCATCGGGCTACATAGAAATTCTTAAATGCTTGTTGTAACTTACTTGTTTTTTTGTTATTATTTGTTGCTAGTATCTCTGTAGAGAAATTTTTACAAACTTCTGCTACCCAAAGATTAGACTTAGAATTATCAACTGGCGAGAGAGAATGCTATTTACTAAATATTTTTTACAAATTTAAAGTGTTATTCTAGACTAAGGAAAGAAAAATACTTTTTAGGAAACATGGCAATTTTGTGCCATGCCATGGCAATTACCAATAATTTTTGTGAAAAATATTTCTAATATTTAAAATAATCTGAATGTTGGAATACTTTAAATTAAATATTTAGATCACAACACAATTGTTATGTAGTCTTCTATTTAAAAAAGTTACATATACAATCAGTCAATCACATCAATAACATTTTATTGCCCAAAAATAAATAAAAACTATGTATAAAAAATTAAAAAGTTGTACAAAATACAGCCAAGGCAGCTTTATCCTTGTAAGACCTCTTACAGACAATCTTTTATTTTTAAAATAATATAGCAACAACTCTGACAATGGTGCACAAAGATATTTTTGTTGTTTAATTAATACATACACACATACTAACATTATATTAACATTTTTTTTATTTATTTAATTATACAAGAATATTTAATTAAAAATATATTATTTATTTTGTTAAGTCTGTCAAAGTTAGTATTTGTCTTAGATTAAAGGCATGATGATAATGACCTATATGTATATATTGAATGTTTTTGACATTTATTTTCTATAAGAATACTTTAACTTACTATATGAGTATGTATAATATAGTTGATAGTAAGATATTTTTATTAGATTTTTGCAAGCACTTTTGAATTCTTAAATGAACATTTTGCCACCACTGGCTCAGAAGGCAGTTCTACTAAGAGACAGTAAGAAATTGAAAAGTTGCTCTTTTCAATTACAAAAGTTACTATTATGTGAAACATTAAAATAAATTTTTTTTCTTACTAGGAAATGGTTTATAGATGTATAGTATATACATATGTTCAGACCAATAAAAAATATATTTATAAATTTTTACAGTGCAACCACTCAGTGTTAAAAGCTTGTTATTCTTTGTTCTTATCATTGTCAGTCACTGTTTTTAATGTAACAGTAGATGTGTTATTGGTAAAATAGAATCTTTTAATATATTGTAGTCAAATATATATATATATATATATATATATATATATATATTACAAACTTCAAATAAAAATGATTTTATTGCATATTACTATAATTATGTCAAAAAACAATCTTAATAGTACCATCATAACATAAATAATAATTGTTTTTCTTATTGTTATTTGTAATAAATGCTTTTTAATTTAGTTATAATTATATTAAAAACAATTTTGAATAAGTATATCTGTTAATAAAGTAAATTAAAAAAAATTTAACAAAAAAAACCAACCCCAATTTCAACCAGATCTGATAATCAGAACCTAGCCAAACTTTTACCAAGCTATCCTAAAAAAAACATTGAAATCGGTTGGTGTGATATTGAGTTACTTGTCCATTTGTTGCACACATACTTAATACAAATTTAACTCTCATTTCTTTAAAACTCATTCTTTTAAATCTCATGCAAATTTACATGTCATATAATTTTCTCATGGATACTATTGTCAGAAATGGGCCAAATTAAAATGGAACCACACACACAGGTAGCACTAGTTTGTATTAAAAAATCAGTCCAAAGTTCTGAGGTAACAAACATGTTCTTACAGAGGTTGGTATATTTAAACAGAATCTGTTATAGTGGTAAACGAATATAAAGAATGAGCTTGGTACAAATAAATAGAAATAAAAAAATAAAATAATAAAAACACACCTGAATCATCATTTTGTGGTGATGATGGGAATTCAGATTCATTGTTTGATGTCATGTTTAACCTGAAACCAAGTTAACCTTTTGCTTTATAAGTTTGGAACCGAATTACCACATCATCTCTCTAAGATGTGCATCAAGGAAAATATATCAAGTGTTATTAATTAATTTCATACATTTGTTTTGTTGGTAAACAAAAAAATATTTAATAACAAAGCTAGAGCAACAAGCACTATTGTATTGTGTATTATGTATAATAATTACATTCTTATTTATTTTATACCCTTAAAAATTTTATTTGCACCCTACCCCTATCTTAATTTGCTATTTCCTCTGTCTTAAGGTTGCTTGGCAGAGATTGCTTTTAAGCAAGAAGGCCGCCTTTTGTGCATTTATATATTTTTATTGTATTTCTGTCTTTTCTTGGGTGTACAATAAAGAGTTATTATGATTGTCTATAAACATGATTCAAAAACAAAAAATAAATAAACTCACGTTCATTGTCCAATAATTCGTAAATAATTTCCTAAGATTTATTCGTCTGTATTACTTATATTGATAATAAATAATGTTTTCACCGAACTTAATTTACAATCACAAATCACAGATGTCGTTTTTTGAACACTGATACGCAAACACTAAAATACAATATCTGTACCGGTTTTCATTGTGTCCAAATTTACCAAACTAAAGATAATAAGAAAGAAATTCCAGTTTTTAACATCGGGCACCCGTCTCGGGCTTCGGCTTCTCACAATTCAAAATGGCCGGCGAAATAAATGCTTGGGTATAACACTACTATGTCACACAAAAGTTATAATTATAACCATACACTATATACGTGACACTTTTTAGTCTTTAATATAGGTATTGCGACAATTGTTATTAAATTATGCAAATTACATTTACAGTTGAAATAACTTTTTGCTTGATACCAAGTCGATGTTCGATCGACTCGCGGCGGTCTATGCTGAGCGTAATACAAAATTCTGTTTCGTTCACTCACGGGCGGGCACACACAGAGCAGACACAGATGCCATTGCCAGTATGGCGCGCTGCCAGTATTGGCCGTCTGGCAAATTCTTGAGTTGACTAATTCGCTATCTCTTTCTAACTTATAGTAATAAACAACATCCGTCTCATTCGTTGCTTTCTATGCCCGACGCCACACTCCCGCGGGCCACAATGGTTTATTACCGTTCGGTCGTAGTTTGGTTTGTTTCGTAATGACCTCGCTCGCTCGGCTCAGTTAGCTAGAGCATTGACTGTAAAAGAAACATCGACTATTTTGAGCGACTGCTTGCTCAGTATAAAATTGGCGTTATGACTCGTTTAGCTTGTTATGTATCGCTCATAATCGTATTTTGTAAACGAATTATTTATTATTGTGTCGATTTAATAATATTTTTTTTTTGTTATGAATATAAATGCTTTATAAGATTAATTGTATTTTTTTTGTTATGTATTATTAAAAAGAATAAACTACTTTTATGTTAGTGTTACTAGTGACTTAGTCAAATTATATGCATTACACGAGTACAAAAAAAATATATGAAACTTTTGCATATACTGGTTTTTTAACATCCACGGATATGGATGCAGCTTGTAGAGTGTGATTTATTTTTACTTCAGATTTAACAAACAAATTGCAATTGTAATGTAATGTAAAACATATTCAGAAATAAAAAACGTGTTATAGAAAGGTTCTTAACTCAATTAACAATTTAATAAGTCTTAAGTAGATAGAATCAACGAAAATTTAGTTTTTATAGCTTCACACGTATTCCCACTTAGTAGAAAGAATAACTTAAACTTAACTTTGCATTATGCTGTGTACATAGCGTGGTAGTCAGAGAGCACCAAATTCTACCGTCTCTGCATACCTCTTTCGCCTCATCTACTATCATCAACATTCCCTCCGGGGTTTTCTATGTGACTTTCCTTCAGCATCTTTGATACTGTGTTTGCGGTCTATAGGTCTCCCCCTTCATCTCTTATCGCTCACTTTTCCTTCATAAATCTTTTTCCCGACTGCTAAGGAAGGGTTATGTTTTTTGTATCTCCAGAACCGCTGAACGGATTTGCATAATTGAGGTGTCGTTAGATTCGTATTAGCAGCCTAAGTGTTCTTAGATATTGTCTTGTGACATTAAAAAACCTTTGGACCAGCCATTGGACTTAGTGAAAAAACTATTTTTCCTTTCGAATACGGAAACGGTATCAAATTCAAGAGCACAATACGAGAATTTCAAAAAGGATCATGATTATCATTACCATAATGAATCCTTACCAAAAAAATTCCAAAATAAAAAATATATTTATAAAAGCAAACATCCCGACAGCATAAAACTAAAAAGAAAATAAACAAGCCCAGTAGTTTATAAGGATTAACAGTCGGTATAAGTAATCCTTCAATCAATAAAATCTTTACCAGAGACCTCTCATAATTTAAAGAGGTCCCGACTGTTAATTCTAATAATCTATTGGGCTTGTTTATTTTCTTTTTAGTTTTATGTAGTCGGGGTTTATGCTTTTATAAATATTTTTTTATTTGCCATTCCTTTATCATTCATTCGACGTTCGACGTGCCCAACTCAATTGAGCACGTTCTTCTTCATTCTCACCATGACATCCTTTATACCCGCTGTTCTCTGTATCTCTTTATTGCGGATTCAATCGCAAAGAGATCGTATCTTCACTGCTTTCATCTTTCTTTCATTCTTCTTCTCATCAATGCAGCTAAAAGCTAAAAGGCGCGCCAAAACCGCAGCTTCAACAGTTTCGGGGCCAAGGATGTAAAATGTCCCCGAAAATTCCACCGGCCACCCAGAAAAAGTCCGAGGTATTTCATGCTCTTCTTCAGGTCTATGTTGACGCTACCAACGACGATATGGGTATCAGATGGTGGGCCCTTGCGAGAGCAGGAAAATAGAGACCGAGCAACTAAAGATTGGGAATCTCTCTCACAAATTCCACGTGGTGGTGAAGTGCGCAATAAATCGCAATGGATGGCAGGAATCCATTCGTGCTCGTGTAAGTCAACCTTCAACCGCAATCATTAATCGTGATGGTTACGACTTACAAAAAAACATATTATCAAATTCCCCCCCTACCAATTTTTCTTATATATCGTCCAGTTACAGAAACCGATTAGATACAATTTTATTATAGGTAAAGATAATGTTTTACGGTTCAATTTTAATTCATCATTATACATTTTTTATACGTTTCCTAAATAAGTATTTTTCTTTCCTAAGTGTGGATTAATACTTTAAAAATGTTAAAAATATATAATTAGTCATTTAAAACAGTCAAAATAGTAAATACCAAAATAAAATTACTTTGTTGATATCTTATCAGTATCATTAATTTTGATATAGGTACGATTTAAGCAGCTTCGACACTTAATTTATATTAACTTTAGCCAATTTTTTTGTATAATTTATAATGTTCTGTACATTTAGTAATGTACATCTGTACATTTAGTAATTTTGGCTGAAATGGATAGAGGGACACTTAAAAAGAATAATAGAAAGTAAAAAGATTTTTTTGATTTTCTTGCCTGTCTGTCTGTCTGTCGATATGTATGTCCACATTTGTCTCTGAAAGAACTGAACCGATTTACTTGAAAATTTTACCAATTGCTTTGTTTTAACTCACCTTAACTACTAAAGTTTGGTACTTAAAAATCGGTACAAGTTATCTTCATTTGAATGAACTCAAAGCATTAGTTTGCCTGCGAAATCAAATATCAAAATACGACCATGTTCCGATAAACTTATTAATTTAGTCCGATAAACAAAAATTCTTATAGAAATTACGATAATGTCGTAAAAAAATCATATTGGAATATTACAGATTAAAGTAATAAAAATCATATTAGAAGTCATTTTAGTTGTCAATCAATTCTGCTTATATATAAATCAATATTCATGTAGTTTACGCGGGCGAAGCCACTGGCGAGCCGCTAGTAAAGTAATAATTGTAAAATACCTAAGTACTGAAATGTATTAAGTTGAATTGAAATGTTTAATGTTTTCGTTTTCTAGCCCTGATAACGAGGCAGCGTGCTCCACAATATGGTGGAAAATAAAGAACGGCAGTGTCTTCATTGGAAGGGAGGACAACTCCCATGTGACCATTCTTAGTAATATTTATAATTCTTTGGGATATGCATTATTGGACTTTCTTTCATTCATCTTAATCAGCACAACTGCACAACAGTCGCGTTCTTGATTTAGTATTATCAAATTTTAGTAATGTTAAAGTAACTCAGGCTCTCGATACTTTAAGCAAATTAGATCCTCATCACCCAGTGCTGGAAATTGGAAATGTCCAGAGCAAAACTAACTTAAATTGTACTACATTTGCCACTCATTGTTTTAAAAAAGCGGATTATAATAGAGTCAACTCCGAATTAGGTAATCTCAATTGAGATCTCGAATTTCAAGCATGTTTTGACGTTGACATCATGGTCGATAAATTTTACAGCATTCTTCGCAATACCTATATCCTGTCTGGTTTACACAAAACCTGTTAAAATTAATTGCTGCAAAGAAAAACTTAGAAGTAAGCTAAAGTTTTACAACAATCTCCTAGAGATCTATTAGAATGTACGCTCACAAAAAGTAGACTTGACTCACTATTAACACTGAAGAGTCATACACAAAAATAATTCTGGTCTCATATGAAAAAATATAAATATATAAATATCTGAAATTTCTTCTGAAATTATTCTTGATAACAGAACGGCTACTTCCGGAATTGATATTAGTAATCTTTTCGCAAAACAGTTCTCTTCGATATTTAATTTTCCAACACCTCGCCAAAAAGTATCGCTAAGTATCCCTACCCACAAATGTCTCTATCTAAGATTCTCATAACTGAACGTGACATCGCTAAAGTACTAAAGTCTTTGGACTATAGCAAAGGTGCGGGACCGGATGGTATATCACCACTGTTTGTAAAGATGACACAAAAATATCTACCTTTACCGTTAAAAATAATTTTTAATAACTCTTTTGGAACTTCTACCTTTCCCAGCGCTTGGAAGTTCGCTAATGTTCTTACTATTTATAAAAAAGGAAATAAAGATAATATACGCAATTACCGACCTATATCCATGTTAAATATATTTTCCAAAGTCCTTGAAAGTGTAGTGTGTCCTATTCTCTCTGGAATACAGTTCCAAAAACATAATTTCAGTTGATCAATACGGATTTGTCTCTGGTAGATCTACAGTATCCAACTTGTTTACTAATACTTCTTACTTATCTAGACAGGTGGATAGTAAGAAAAAGGTCGACTCTATATATACTTTACCAATGCATTCGATAAAGTGGACCATGAAATCTTAATGCTAAATCTGTGACATTATTATCTTGGTTTCGCTCATATCTTGCAACTAGAGTTCAGCGGGTAATAGTCAAGGGGCATACTTCGGATCCGTACATCCGTACCACGGCAGGGGTACCTCCAGGATTTCACCTGGGACCCATCCATTTTTATCTATTCATAAGCGACGTAACACGCAACGTGCAATACAGTTTCTGTTCATTGTTTGCGGATGATCCCTAACTATACCGCACAATATGCTCTATCGAAGAAAGTTTTTAACTCCAGGAGGACCTTAACTCCGGTCAGGAATGGTGCCCTTACAATAGAATGCCCCTTATTGCATCGAAATGGTGTGACCATTAAGTTTACCCGTAAAAAGAAAGTGGTCAGTTTTAAATACTTCATACATAATCTAGCTCCTAGAAGTGTCGATGATAAGAGATCTCAGTGTTTTCATCGACAGTAAGCTCATTTACTCTGTTCACTATAATCAAATGATCTCTAAAGCATGGGCACTGCTGGGCCTGATCAAGCGCAGGACTTTGGAGTTCAAGAGACCCGACTCAGTCATAGCTATTTTCAACGCGTTGGTAAGGAGTGTCTTAGAATGTGCGGTCCCGATATGGAATCCTTGTTATAAGTCCCATATTATTAGAATGGAAAACGTGCAACGTTCCTTAACAAGGCTTTTAAAGGTAAATCGTGCCCTTTTAGAGCGGACTATCAACAACGCCTGAGCCATTTTAATATACAGTCCCTAGAAAATCGTAGGCATGTGGCTGATTCAATGACACTACAAAATTTGTCACAGTAAATTAGATTGCTCCGACTTACTATCTACGTTAATTTAGTCGTACCTCACCTCACTCCAAGACATCCTCTTAAAAAATATTTTTAGCCAACAATTCTAAAAGTGATCTTGGGAAATTTTCACCTATTAATCGAATAATAATTTTATATAACAATCTGTCTGACCATGACATTGATATCTTCCATGATACACTTATAGATTTAAAAAAAAATTAACCACAAATTGAGTCGTAATAATTATTAACCTCCACTTACCTATAACTTACTAAGCAAACACGACGTAGTTATAATTGCTTATTTAAATACTTTTAAATCTCCATGAATTCTAATTGTACTATGTAATTTATTATGTTGCTTATTGTATTATTCTAATTGTATGAATTGTCTTTTTTTAAAATTACGATTAAAACAAATTTAATAAAAAAAATTTAACTGTTTTTAATTGTAATGTCTAACTGTACTTAATTTTAATTATTTGTAATTATAATTATTTGTAAATTAATTATTTTGTGAATGCTGTACATATCTATAATTGAAATTTGTAACAGAACCAGACCGATATATGAATTTTCTTTTAATATTACAAGTTACATGTATTGTTGATGGGTCAATAAATAATTAAAAAAAAATTAAAAAAGGGAGTGTCTTAACACTAGATTCCCAGGCACCCTCTGCCTACACTGTCATATGCAGGATTCAGCGTGAAACTAAAAAATTAAACTAAAATAAATGCTCAAAATGAAAGTGCTTGTTATGTTTGTAAGTGTGACTGCTTATCATTCGTTCGTGCCTCGGCTGCATTTGAATACATTTATTTAGATAGCTTAAGACACATAGTAGCACATTAGACACTTTTTGTCTTGTTATATTTAGGAAATTATTTATTATGAGGGCTTTTTTAACCTAATTTAATAGTCAACAAAGAATACTATTATGTAATGCACAAATCTCTTAAAATTTATAGGTTTATATTTGTATGAGTAATTAAATATTCTATTATAAGCCGTTCTAATAATAACTATTTAAATATATTTATCATATTTATACGCGCGTCAAGACAGTTACTTCGCAGCTGCCTGCGCCCTACATAATTATATGTATTTATAGAGCTTGGGAGCATTCGTTTATACACGAAGTCTAAGTTGGCCTTGCGCAGTAAAGTCCGGCTTCTTCTTTTGTCTCTCTCCCACTTATGCTATCTATCTCTGTTTTGGTAACGACTTAGCAATTTTGCTCAATTTATGGGCGTATACACTTATATGCATTTACAATTGAATATAGAACGTACACATAGGACTATTTTTTTACTACACATTTATTAATATTTAATTTAAAAAAAATTGCTTCACGCTGTATCCCGCACACAGCAGGGTAGGCAGAGGGAACCAAGTGTTAA
>DWAP01001231.1:0-16524 GCA_018230625.1 Heliconius eleuchia
TTTCAATGTACAGAAACGACTTTTCTACAGATTTATTATAAGTATAGATATAGATGATATTATTATCATAACTGATGAGACTCATTGTAAAAGAGCCTAGATATTGAAGAATATTTCGTTACTGTTGACACTGGTTTAGCCACTAAACTCACAATGTTAAAAATTCCATGTTAAAAAAGTGGAGAAAATAGTGTCCTAACACCGTAATGCAGATATTTAATTTTATATATTTTTTTGCAGTGGGATGAACATGAATATAAACAACAACAACAGTACGAGCATCAACAACAACAACAATAATGATGAAAAACTTGAAATGCCGGACCCTGATTATATAAAAGTAAGTGACTTAAAAAGCCATTAAATATTATATATAAACCTACACACATGAACTCCCTTCAAGAACTTTCTTAATTAGGAACAAGAGACTAACAATTAATCAGTTTTGTACATATATTTTTCTGCTTCAGTATGAAGCTATTCACTCACATAGCAGGGTAGGCCGAAGGAACCTGGGAACCTAATATAAAGACAGTGCGTTCCCAAATTCTTGAGGCATTTTGAGAAGTGTTAATTGGCGGGACATAACATCGCGATTAGCCTCATTACCAAAGTGAGGAAATGAAAATATTAAGTATTTTTGTTCCACAGAGTGGGAGCTGAACGCATAACCATTGCGTCTTCAGTCACACGCATTGCTTCTGCGCAACGACGGCCTCTAATATTATATCTAGATATGCTTGAAAATGTTCAATTTTAACAATATATCATGATATTTAGAAAGTGTAAACAATTTTACAAATATAGTATAGATTTGTTCTGTGGAAGCCCCCTTAAACATATTTTTTTCTGTTCTTAGGGTCCCATATTTCAAAAGGGACAAATCGAAATCTTTATAAGATCACTATTATCTATGAAAATTTCAAAGCTTTAATTATTATAGTTCATAAGATACAACCTGGTGACGGACAGATTGACGGACAGTAGAATCTTAGTAATATATTAGTTTTACCGTTTGGGTCTCGTAACCATCCTAAAAAAATAATTTTAAAATTTTATTAAGAAAGACAACACCACTTAATGGCGGAAGTCAAAATCTGAACCTTAGTAAAAGGAGCTTTACTTGAAATAACAGCATTATCCCTAACTCAGCACGATGTTTGCTCTAAGCAAAGATTACGAGGTAGGCCTGAGCTTACTTTTGGTATGAATTAAGCTCATCTTCATCTGCAGAACGTAAGCTGAGGCCTGTGAGGCGGTCGTGGCGCAGAAGCACAAGGATATGACGAATAGTGCGACGAATGTGGATTCGATCCCCACTCGGGGGAATTATTTATTATTTCGTAATATTTTAATTTCTTACGTACAATTTGGCAATACCTTGAAAAATTCGGCTTAAAGTTCGGAATAGTGTCTTAACACTAGGCGTTCCCTGCCTACCCTTGCTGTACGTGAAGCGTGAAGTGGATATATTTGATTTGTAAAACATAGAGTGCTTACGTCTGAACCCCATATATTAGCAACAGGTGTTGATAAACAACCATTAGGTATTCTATTGGTTAATTGAGATTTCAGTACTTTAAAGTGCCTTTAGTAAAACGTTGGTTAGTAACCGCCTGGACGGGTGAACGAGTGGACGGGTGCACGTGTACAAAGCCACTGTAGCGTTTGTTTGTATAGGAATAACTTGGTTGCTTTGAAAATGTTTCAACATTTCACTGTGACGTGACAATTGAAATTTGTTGATTTTTTTTGTTGTTTATGTTTCTTTTTTTAGCTGAGCACTGTATCTCGCGCTAATTTAAAAATTCAGCAGATGTAAGCATTCAGCGATTAAAAATTCAGCAGATTTCTGTGACGTCAGATTTTCGTTTTGTGACGAAACCCGATGCCGTGTTACGCCTCATTACTTGAGCGAAGAAAAAAAAATATAAATTATCTCATTTCTTTGGATGACAATCGAATCCACAACCTGTCGCGCTTACATTCTTGTGCCTCTGCTACACAATTCGTCCCAACTTTTCTATATTTAATTTCATATGTTATTTGGTTAATAGACAATGTCATGAAGTAAGTTAAAAATCTGGGATCGGTTCGGATTTTTTTTATTTTTATACTACTGACAACGCGAGATAATCTATTTTTTGATAATAATAACGTACTGTAATTTGAATATGTGATCGAACACATAGCGTGTTGAGTGGCGTGAGAACTCAACGCCGCATTTTATTTTGTTACGGGGATAGCGAGGAAAATAATAGAAACAATTTAGCAGATGAGTGGGAATTGAAGCTATAACCATCCTGTTTCTATTCTAGCATTGCGCTACGGTGCCACGACAGTCTCGATGCTGATTAAACTGCTTACCAATTTTTTTTTATTTATCTGAATAAATTTCAGATAAATAAAAAAAAATTGGTAAAAACTCATCATTTTTTGACCGACGTAAGCCTGTTTTATGTAGTCTTTTTATTGCTAAATTGCAGTGGGAATTATTTAAAAAATAATCTTGAAAGTATTTAAATAATAAATAATTTACTATAATTAATAATAATACAATTTTTTTCCACTCTAACAAGACGTCTCCACAAAAGTAGGTGTAAATCCTTACTTGAAATAAATCTATTACACCGTGTCTATACGTGTGTATTGAAGCCGCGGAGCAGTCGTAAAGCCCCGAGCATTAGTGACACAACGACGGTGTAGCTTTTGCGATGTTTGGAAGTAAACGAGTGAGAGTATTTGTGTAAATAAATATTGTTTTAGTTTCACGCTTCGTCCCATATGTTAGGATAGGTGGAGAGAATCTAGTGTCAATACACTCCGTTCTCCAAATTTCAATTCTTTCAATTTCATCTGGAATCGGCTGGGTGTGTTCAGTGACGGGACTTTTGTTACCTATTGACACAAATACAGTCTTACCAGAAACATTAAAATAATTTCTACCTCAGAGCCCAACACACACAACCATCGCGTTCATAGTGAAACGCTTCTAACTGAGTACGGTAGCCTCAAATGTCGATGTTAATATTTATTATAAAATTGTATTCAATTTTAATCAAGGATATAGATTTGAAATAAAAATATAAGTTTGGTCATGGACGATAAATATTTATATTTATTGTTAGGAACATTTTTTGATAGATACATCAACTATCTTTTTCAAACAAACTTTGCGTATTAAATGACCGACACTTAACATCCCACTTTTATTTTATATTTATTTTATATCTGCAAAATTAGAGCATCCGTGCGTTTTTAATTTTGTTTTTTATTATATGAGCTTAACTGTTGTATGTTGATGATAATATGTTTATCAGTCCATATATGTATGTGTGCTAGTTAGCTTTCTCTATTTTTTGATGTGACGTTATATTGACCAAACGGATTTGATCGATTTTGATGATTCTTATGTCAATCGATTCGGCTCACCTTGCGTCGACACTAAAAATGTGAAAATAATAAAAAATAAACCACAAGTGATAATTAAAAGCGATACTGCCAATAAAAAATTTAAGTCCTCGAACAAGTCCAATATAGTTGAATAGATTAAAAAATGATTGTTCCTTTCATGATTTTTTACTTTACTTAACAGCTTAGGATATACAACAGCTTGAAGATATTTTAACAACCATTCTTTTATAATTTTCATATTTCTATTATATGTACTCGTAGGAGGCCAGTCGTGGCGCAGGGGCACACAGTGTGACTGTATGTGGTTGAATGGACTGGTTGTGGATTCGATCCCCACTCGAGGAGATGAAATATTTATTTGCTTTTATATTTTTATTCCTTCGCTTTGGTGTCGAGGCAAAGCGCGGCGTTGAGTTCTACCACTCAACACACAATGCCTCCAGAACCCGGCGGAAAGTGGGGAACGGAGAGTCTTAACACTAGGTTCATCTGCCTACCCTGCTGTGTGCGGGTAACGTGAAGCTGATTTACTTTTAATTCAATATTATTATAGTATATCGTTAGATTATTAATGCGTTAATAAGGCAAACCCTTATTAACGCATGGAGAGTAACAATGATAGCCTACTGTTAGTTGTTGATGTGTGAATGCAGGTTCAAGTCTCTAAGAAGTTAATACTCCTCAAGGAAATCTTATTAATTGTGAAATTTTCCGTCTTATAATACTAATAACGAAGTTAATTAAACCTAACAAAAAAATGTGTAATAATTATCCTGACTTATACTTCTTATAACTAAAAAGAAAAAACACAAGGTCTATATTTTTTCATGTTCATTAAGATTAATAGTCGGGATCTATTCTTTGACCAATTAAATCTTCACTAGGAGTAAATCTATAAATTTCAAAAGGGAATCCATTTACTATTAAAGCTAATGAACAATAGGGTCTTATGTAATAAACGCTAGAAGTGACTACATCCATTCCATTCGATTTTAATATGTACCAATCGCTAAGTAAAGTCGGCCATATCTCTTTATTTATTTTTTTTCATATAAAAAATACAGGTGCTATTGCTAACAACATACATTTATATTATATTCGTTGGCCCCGTTTTACCATTCAAATAAAACAAAATCTGTAGATATCATTGAAGCGAACGTTTAATTTGGACGAGTAGTGTAGTGTAACAGATTTAATCACTGCGGGACCGCGTGTAGAATTATATAGTGTTCCACGACCCAGTTTCACGTTGATAACAAGATTTTCACATCACTAGGTTTTATCAGTACGAAACTAGACTGATAAGCTGATTCTTGTATGAAATGGGCTGTAGGATGTATCTTATAAAATATATTACATACGTAAGGCTATATTTTTTAAATATTTCTCCTGTAGCATCCGACTAAAGTGGTGACAGGCAAAATCTTTTTTATCTTGATAGATCAATTTTTTTATTTGGCTTGACCATGTATTTCGTATACAGCAGGATAGGTAGAAGAAACCTGGGAATTAGTGTTAAAAAAACTCCGTTCTCCATTCAGACACTGCTCTAGTGAAAATAGAACGCACAACCTTCGCGTTTACAGTCACAGGCATATCCTGCGCCACAACGGTCTTGAAATTAATAGAAGACCATCGATCGCATCGTATGTAAAGTCAAACATTGTACCACTGCGCTACGACGGCGTCTACGCGTTCATATACTTTGTCATATATACAAAGATATTATTATATTAACTAGATAATATTATAATAGCGATATAAATGTGGTGCTATATCTTAATATGTGTGTATGTAATATTCTTTGTGTACCTCGACTAACTATTTTACACAGTGAAAGCTACTAGCATACTACGATATACTTCAACAGAAAGGAAGCCGCCCGCTCTTGCTACGGTTTAATTCTGTTAGCTAATGAAAGCCTATAGGTACTCTATGTAATTGCCAAACACAATCGTAATTGGACAAAATTCGAACTTTATACCACTAGTTTTTTTACCTATATGAGAAACTAAAAAATATCGCTGGTTCCCGCGTATAGCAGGGTATGTAGAGGGGACATAGGAACCTAGTGCTAAGACACACCGTTCCCATGTGATCACGTGTGAAGTTATGTTCCCCAATTTCTGCCAAATTCTCGAGGCACTGCATGTTGAGTGAAACTCAATGCCGCGTTTTATCTAATTAGACAGCAGAAGTTAAAATAATCATTCTCCCGAGTGGGGAATGAACCTAAGACCATCGCGTTACGATTTGCTCGATTTAATGTCGTAATGCCATTGTTTAACAGTTTTCGATAATCTGTGCGGAACAAAGTCAAATTATGGCTTGACCTTTTCATATGTGAGTCTTTTCATATGCGAAAAGAAATAGAAAATAAAAAAAGAACTTCTTCTGTAAAACAATAAAATTTTAAATAATTTAACTTTAAAATTATAACTGTTTAATGTATATTTTAAAGTGTCATTTCACACTAAAAATATTCTGAAAAACAAAAAAACGTGTTAGTTTACAGTTGCACTAGCGTGCGACTGTGAACTCGCCAAGTTATTTGGATTTGAACGGAATGTCTTAACATCAGGTTCCCAGGTTTCCTCTGCGTAACACTGCGATATGCGGGATAAAACGTGATGCAAAAAAAAAACTCCACCTCTTGGTCTATCCAAGTTTTTTTTTTTGCGTCTAAATGAGCTAGACACACGTTCTATAGGCCCCACAGGTTATATACGTATTTAATAATAATTGTTACAAATTAATTAATATTTATGACAAAAACACAACACTTAATATAATATTTTTTCCATTCCACGTCATTCACGCGCACTGCATTTTATAGGACCTAAACGAAATAAAATAAAAAACAATTAGTTAATTTTGACTTTTAATGAAAATAACAAACACAATGGCGATAGAACGCGTTCGTTTAAAATATATGGTACTTACAGTGTAGATATACGGGTTTCCTGTTCGATACTCTAAAAGCTCTGCGCGGACTCAAAAGGTATTACTCGTAATCAATTTGCGTTTTTCATCAGCGTGATAAGTTTTCACGTTGCTGCCTTTGCGACGTGATTCGACATCAATCGTGAGACCTGCCTTTGTTATATGTTTTTTTTTGGATACTTCAAAAAATTTTGGCCTTAAAAGTATTTTATTTTCGTATTGTTGACGTAAAAAATCAAAATTTTGTATTAATTTTATTTTTTCCTGTGGTCACATATTTTTTTATTTTTATATCGATTCTGTGTGGAGAACAGCTTATCCCCTTAACTAACATTGCGCGTTCAATGGCGGACCCTAACACCGTGTTTCGCTGTCACGAAACAAAACTGTTTTTTTATCAAACACAGCCATATTGACGTATATTTGCAGTTTCATAAATAAATTTAACACTCAGCAGTCCGCGAAAACGTTCAAAAGTCAAAGCTTAACATGTGGTATTCCACACTTAAAGCTCGCTACGCAATCGGGCGAAACCTTTTTAATTACGTCAATATATCACTCGATTTTCGAATTTGCAACTTTTGGCGTCCACTCCACTCCACTCCACTCCACTCCACTCGGTTTCGGGAGGCGGAATCGGATTTCTGCGGAACTTTGTTACAATGTTGACACTTTTAATTTAACTATTTAAACGTTTCGGTGCAGTCAAAAATAAAGTAAATGTTTTACTTAATCTGTTCAGTTTGAGCTTGTGAAGTGCGATAAATATTATTTGGTTACGTTAACTTTTTGTGTATGGTGTTTTAGTAAAATATTTTTATACTAGTTTTATATGTTTATTTTTATGTAGTATATAAAATAAAATCGATTTCCACCGATGTACGCGTATGTCTATCTAACAAAGTATTAGTTATTAATATGATTTTTACTAATAGCTTGAGGGATTTAAAAGGATATGTTTTGTTTTGTATTTTTTATAAAGATATGATTCAAATTATAATAAAAAAATAATCGTATGAACTCGTATAGTGCTTGGTAAAAGCAGAATAGGTGAAGTAAACCTACTACCACCCGTAAGCAATATTACGATATCCTTATGTTTGATACTTTTCGTTCTGTTCTGTTCATATATTATTATTGTTATCATTTTATCATTTTTTTAATATTATTAAGCTATCAACACCAATGTTACAGATGTTCGTCGGCCAGGTGCCTCGGAGTATGGACGAGAACGATCTTCGGCAAATGTTTGAGGAGTTTGGCAGAGTGCACCAGATCAACGTGCTACGTGATAAGATCACCGGCTCCAGTAAAGGTAGGATTTTATGTATTATTGATTTTTGTTTTTGTTATTGGGATACATTAAAATAAGACTAAACTCGATTGTTTATGAATATAAAATAAATACTTTGTTTGTATAATGAATTAACTTGGTATTTTTGTCATTCGAAATTATATGTAGGTTAATTTTTTTTTATACACTCACGGAATTGGAGGCGTAAGCCTCGTTAGTAGTCTTAGTGATAATTACCAAAAATAATCGAAAATGGATTTAACATTGTAAATATTACAAAGACAATTAAAATAGTTGAAAGCCACAATCAAAACATTCTTTACATATTGAAATAGGTGAATAATATTTCTTTATTGTAGACTAATATATGTTATCTGTCCTGCAACAATGAGAAAATTATATTTCCATCGTACCACTCTAAACGCCGTATCTCTGAATAGTAGATGAGAAGTAGAAAATAGAAAAGACACACTACAACATTGTGTATTGAAGTCCCTTCACGTCACAGTTGAATTAAATAAAAATGATGTTTAATAAAAAAAGAATAAAATCCCTTTTGTAGATGTTCCACAAACGTGGCATATACAGTCGATTTCAATCTCTATTTTACTATTGAATAACTATATTAAAACATGTAACATATATGTATGTATATCTATTGAAACTATTTCCATCAACATATTAATTACAAAGTAAGGTACACTCGATAATGAATGTGTTAGGACTCTGATTCTGTATCACTTTGAGCCTTCAAAGGCCTAACTCGATGTGTTTCTAACATATTCAATAATTATATCTGAAATAAACGGGAAATTTTAGTGATAATTATAATAGATAATTATTTATAATATGAAACGAACAAACATGCTTTCAAATTAATAATAAATATTGCTGACTGAATATTAAAAAATATATATCTTATACTTTTTTCATTCTTTATACTTTGCTGTAGAGCATGTTTGCACAGACTTATTAAGACTAGAGGGCACTCGGGCTACAATGTACGAGAGTATTATTTTTGCTCGGCGGGCCACCAGTATTCGACCGGCGGACCCCGGTCTGTGTATCCATGCTGTACAGGAATCTGAGGAGTATCACATATCTTTTATCCAGTACTCAGCAGTGAACTAGTTTTATAGCTAAGGTGGTCTGTGATTTGAGTTGTATAAAGTTTGTGTTGACATCGATAATGTACATTGTAATTAATTGATTGAATCCAGTCGTGGCGCAGGGGCACAAAGTGTGACTGCGAAATCGACTGGTTGTGGGTTCGATCCCCATTTAAGGACATAAAATATTTATTTAAACTTATATTTTCATTTCTTCGCTCTGGTAAAAATAGACAAGGCGCGGCGTTGAGTTCCGCCACTCACCACGCAATGAATATGGGGAATGGAGTGTCTTAACACTAGGTTTGGTCTGCCTACCCTGCGGTGTGCGGGATACAGCGTTAAGCTTATCTTATTTAATTGATGTTTTTGCTTAATTGAAATACGTTATAAAAATATAATTTTTCATTATTGTTTTTCCTTACTACAATTATACACAAAGTGTTAATATAATCGTTAGACACAAGTAGTTTCACATTTTTTCCTTAACTGTAAAATTTCTGGAGACAAATTATATCAAAGATTTTTGTAATAAAAAATACTTACAAAGTAAAAAATAGTTTAAAGTAATTAATAAATAGTACTAAGTCTAATATTTTTTTATATCAAATATTTTCAGTTCAAGCCAAACAACAGCACAGCTTTTCTGCCATTGTTTCCAACAAAGACAAAGCGTATAAGTTATTTAGTTGACATTTTTGTTTTAACGTTTTGTGTGAGAGATTCTTCTTTTGTGAGCCATGTAAATATGTTATATTTAGATTTCAAAACATGATGTTTTGAGGGTGAACTATTCTTAAATATTTAAAATAATTTGGTTACGTTTTAGTTTTTGTTTTTCGGATGATGAGAACAATAATTCTTAAGATTTGTCAATTTTATATATTTTTTTAATTTATCAGGACAAATTGGACAAGAATCTGTTTTTATTAGTTGAAAATTATGTATTATTTTTAAAAAAATTGACCAATTTAATATTAGAAAATAAAATCAAAGCATTTCTTTTCACATTTCTATATTATAATTTTATTATAACTCATATATGAAATAAACGAGCTATTACACCAATAACAATTTTACAACTGTTTTGTTTCTCGTTTTGCTCTAAAAGCCTCTTTTTTTCTACGAAATATTTTTTACATGTAAAAAGTAAGTTTAAGTATCTTATATCGTTGTCCTGTCGTGTGCTGCGGTAGACCCTCTGTGCGTGTATTGTAGTACCGTCGTGTGGTGTCACTTTATGTACGCGAGCTTTTGTTTACAGGGTGCTGTTTTGTGACGTTTTTCACGCGAAAAGCTGCGCTGAAAGCTCAGGACGCTTTGCACAATATCAAAACGTTGAGCGGGGTAAGTGCGTTTTATGTTATCCCTACTGTTCTTTTTTTTCCTATTTGTCATGTTTATATAATACTTTACGGATCTTGTTGATTTTTTTTTTTTAATTATGTGAAAATATCACATAATAGATTGAATGTCGTGAGTACTGTACGTTATGTAAAAAAATATACTGGATTTTAAATTACATATGTATTATTTAAAAAAAATGTTTTTGCAGCGCTTAAAAATATAAAGATAATAAATAATATACAAAAAAAATCCAACAAATCAAGAACTAGCGTGACTCTACACGCTAGTTCTTGATTTTTGCATAAACTTACAAATTGAACTACTACTAATAGACTGCTATGAATCTTTGACGAGTAAATATATGTTTCCTAGTAGAAATAGGTAATATTACATATTTTAAAACTACACCATATCATAAACGTAAATTGAAAAAAGTATATATTTTATATTATTCGTATGTTCTATATGTTTGCATTGTTAATAAATAAAAAACAACATTTCTAGTGAAATTATTTTGTAAAATAATTATATAAATTAAATTATTCATAACAAGACCAATTGAAAAATAAAAAGCCCTGAAACAAAGTTAGAAGTCCATCTTTACAATTTGACGCGCCGGGTGCACTTCAAAGTTATAAAATTTTCAATACGCTTAAAATATTTATGGTCCATAATCAGTTGAATTGTTCGGCGCGAAGTGAGTTACTTTAAATACCTTCTCCGCTGTCTTTTTATTATCTCTTAAAATTTTCTCTTCAAACAGTCTACTCAAGTGAAAATATGAAATTGGTAGTGTTATTATTTGTTTTTAATTTTTTTTCCAAACTACATCTTTTGCACTTGAACTTCTTTAAATTTTAGCTTTTAAAAATATAAATCAATCGTTCCCTCTTAATTTGAAAGTTATCAAACTCTTGGGACAATCGACTCACAATGCCACAATGACTTCGAAATATTTTTTTAGTATAATTAAAACGATTTTTTTTTATATTCATATCACCCCAGAACATATCTTGGCCATCTTTGTTTATGTTTACGGAACCTGTTGCCGACGAAACATAACAATTTTCATTATTGGCTTTTCGGATAGCAAACATCCCTTTCCGCGTTCATCGATTGTTATCGAATCGAAAACACAATCGGATTACCAAAGCTTTTATTCTTGATCTCGCTACCCTTCACCTTGATAATTCAATTCTTTTATATTACCCCTCGTTTCTTTCCAATTGATTCGGATTTCTTGGAGCGGTTACCTGGAGTGTAGGAAGTTAGTGGAACCAGGAAGGATAAATATTTCTTGATTACCGAATAGACTGTTAGTATATATTTGTATGTAGGTACTTTTATATAACACCGTATCGTACAAGTAATTACGGCGTTCCGCTTCTTTGATATGGGAATATTCAATTAAGATTCCTGGATTCCAAATCACGGGGGAGTTTGTTTTCGTTTAGATGCTGTACTGTGTGTGTGCTCGTGTTTTTATTTAGCTTATACGTTTGTCTGTGTTTAAAGACTTTGTTTTTAAAAAAAAATGTTTACAGAATAACATGCACAGGCTGTTGTGTATTGTAATGTAATGAAATTATGTACTATTGTTATATATTTATGAAAATGATTGGCAATTTTAATAAGAGACCTAAAACACCATTACGTTTTCTGCAATAAAAAAAATAACAAAAAAATAAGCCCAGCCATAACACAGAGGCAGAGGCTTACGACTGTAAACACGACAGGTCGTGAGTTCGACTCCTACTCGAGATATATTAATTTTTTATTTTTTTTTCTCTGGTAACGCGACGATGCTAAAAAAACACCATCGCGCGGTACTAAGCTATATAGTAAAACATAAAACAAACACAAATACATTATCAATTTTATAACACTATATTTCTTTACATTTTATCCATGTCAAGTTTAAAGTAAGAATAAGATAAAAAGTATGCATAAAATACTGCATACATATTCCCGTACATCCTCACTCATATGCAATGTTAGAGTTCCAGGTACATTTGTTAGTTCCATCTGCACATGACACCATCACACATTGCATTACACGAACAAAATCTGAATAAGAATGTAAAACCTTTTATGGTTGAGCCATTTTCTTCGAGTTATTACTGTTGGTAATGGGTTCTTTTGTTATTTTTCACCGTAGCGGTGATTAAGTGATGAATTTATCTGTTCTTCCTATTGAGCTTGCAAGGTGGTTGGCAAAAAATGTAAGAGTAAATTAATTTTCTAAATTGAATTAATATTTTTAATTTAAAATAAATATTTAATATAAGAAATATTCCATATATATTATACTTATTTATTCAGCTTCACACGCTTTTGCCTCAACACCAGAGCGAAGAAATGGAAATATAAATTTAAATAAATATTTCATTTCCTTGAGTAGAGATCGAACCCACAACCAGTCGCGTTTACAGTCACACTTTGTTAAAAAAAATATTAATATATTTACATACATACATAATTACATATTGTAACGAAATCTCGGATTGAAAATAAACATGGGTTACCATGTTACCATACGGTGCTTTGCAATTTTGATGATGCCAAAAATCATATGTAAAACAGCGTGGCCGGTTCAGTGCCAACAATTAATGGCTTTTTGTTTTTATTAGTTAAAAATGTAGGTTCAATGATGAAATTTTTATATTATTTATTATATGTAGAAAATATATGAATGGAAGAAAATGTATAGAACATTTTAACAGATATATGATACTAACAGAACTTAAAAATTGAGGCCAGTCGTGGCGCAGCGGCACGAAGTGTGATTGTAAAATTGGACTGGTTGTGGGTTCGATCCCCACTCGAGGAGATGAAATATTTTCTTAAATTTATATTTACATTTCCTCGCTCTGGTGTCGAGGCTAAGCGCCGCATTGAGTTCTCAACACACAATACCTCCAGAATTCGGAAGCGCGAGGCTGATTTTATTTACAGAACTAAAAGATTAGTTTAAAATGATAATAGAGCACTGTAGCTTCACACTGTATCCTGCACATAATAGAGTAGGCAGAGGGAACCTGGGAACCTAGTGTTAAGAAACTCCGTTCCTATTAAAATAAAATAAGCATCTTAAAGTTATAAGCCTTATTTGAATATTATTATCTGACAACTAGAAATTATCTACAATTTTGTGATCCAAGAAATAATTATCCTTATATAAAGAAATATTTCATTATACTTCCAAAGTACCATTACCGCAATCAATTCTAAAACATTGACCATAATAAAACAACAAAATGGCGAAAAATAAAATAAAAAGGCAAAAAGCTTTGAAAAATTATATTATAATTTCGTATTCGGTACGAGACCTTACATGTTTAGAAGGAAGGCTTGGTCCAACTCGTTCGGTCTGGCATGGATTTAATATTTAATCAACTTTTTATACAAACCCCCCCGTAAGCCTGGAACGGAGTTATACAAAGACAAGGTGAGGTGAACCTTAAAAATTTTAGCAACAAGAATTTAGGAAATTGTGCCTTTATAACACTTTTTTTTTTATTATTAATTAAAAATTTAATTAGTGGAAAATAAAATGTTTTATAAGAGAGATTTTTTCTTATATTAATTTCACTGTGGTTCAGTTGAAATGTTCTTTATTGAAAGTAATGGTTGTAGGTTTATTGTACATGTTTGGATAATACATCCATATATTAAAGGGGAAGACAACATGAGCGGTAAAGATATGCGGCTAGTATTGTTTATCAGATTTGTATTATTTCAGAGATAGACAGAGATAACGGCATAGACAGAGATTAGCTGGTGTTGAAACGCTCCACTTTCAGCAAAATTTTGGAATGGGAATCGAACTCACAACCCTCGAGTTTACAGTCCGACGCTGTGACGTTACCCTGATGCGATAATAAATATGAGATTTTAATTTATTTGTGCTTTCTGATCTACTCTACTCATTTTTGACCCATGACTAGGTATTTTTTTAAGAGAGCTAATCGGTCATATATTTCTTTTCATAATCTACAATTCTTATTTATTTTCTCAACTCTACAAATTGCCTAAACAAGATCTCTTTGCTCACAGCAGTTTTTCTTACAACCGTCGCAAAAATTAAAGTGTAAAATCAAAATGAGACCACTGTGCCGCAGCGGAACATCGTGTGACTGTAAATATCACGGTTCTAAGTTCGATTCCCACTCGAAGGAATTAATTATTTTAAACTCCTTAGTTTAATAAAGAAGAAAATACGTGGCGTTAAGTACCACCAGTAACGAAGTACATCAGTAAAAAATTAATAAAATGGCAATAACAATAATTAATATCATGGACCTTAAATATATCTTTATAATACTAAAATATAACAAAACTATATATATATATATATATATATCTCTCTCTCTCTCTCAATTGAAAAACGCTCTAAATCTTTTATATACATATTCCGGCTGTGTAATAAATCAGAATAACCGGTTAGAAAATAGAAAAACTCCATCGGGTCGGCCGCGGGTGAACTTTGATCGATAGCCGCTTTATGACGCCCGGGTCTTAAGTAATTGACTTGATGTTGAAATAGCTTTAGTTCGGAGGTACCTACCTACTCGTATATGTATTGCAACGTGTATTCAAACTAAAAATAAACCATTTTACTTTACTCCAAAAAGATAATATATATTTAAAAAAATAATATATATTGCAATGTAACAATGTAACACTAAGAGAGAGAAAAATTGAATCTAAAAAAATACACTTATGCCTTTGAAAATGATGAGATGAAACCGACCACAAATCGAATCCATTAAACACTACGAGTTTGGCTCTAATACTACACAATACACTTAATACATGATCGTCATACAAATTTTCAAATATAATAAAAAGAAATGAAAACATAACAAAAGGAAATATCTACTCTGAAGCGTATGCCTTTTGATCGATATGGGGTTTCATGGTGGATCTTAAGTAATTGACCGGGCCCATTAGAGCGGACCGCGCTTATACCGGAGCAGTTATTGTTAGAAAATTCTGCTATAGGAAGCTATTTATTATGAACGAAATACATTTTTATTTCGTTATTTTATTTTTATAGAGCCTTCGTGGCGCAGGGGTACAAGGATGTGATTGTAGTGCGACGGTTATGAGTTCTAACCCCTCTCGAGGAAATTTATTATTATTTCATAATATTTTCATTTTTTCGCCCTGTCACTAAGGAAAATCCCGGCATTGAGTTCCGCCACTCAACACGCAATGTCCCGAAAATTTTGGTGGAAAGTGGGGAACGGAGTGTCTTAACACTATGACCCCTTTGCCTACATTGCATTGTGAACATTTGATATGATTTTTATTTTTTCATTTTCTTAACATTATTAGTATTTGGAGATAATTTTGATAGATATATAGAGAATTTATAAGTTAGCGCGCACAGACTGGTGCGACAGTCATGTGGCGCTCGCATGAGAGAGCATCCGTAACTCCTAAACATTATATGTAGTAGTAGCTCCTATCCGTTTATACCTTGAAGTGTCATTTATTATAAAAAGATAAATTAAAATTACTGTTTATATTTTATTATCAACCAAAAAAGACTTTTCATCAACCAAAAAAGTAACCAAATGTGTAGTAAATTATTTGTGATTTTGTTTTTGGAACCTTACGTCACGGCTTGCTTTACAAAATCGAAAATTTGGAATCGAACAGAGAACTGTCGCACAAATATCAGATATTTCGATATTTATATCGCCACGATGTAATCGTAAGTCGCTAAATAAAAAAATATATATTTACAAACATCCCTCAGCATAAAACATCGTTCAATATAAATATTTTTAATTTTACATTTCAACTTTTACTCAATATCAAAAGATTACTTTTATTTTATTTTTCAATAACTGAACCTCGCTGGTACCCGTATTTATTGAAATGTCATATCGTTAATATCCACTGCCGTGACATGAATTTGCTTCGAAAAAAAAAATACTCTGCAAATATGGAATCGGAAAAGTCAGTAAAAATTTACGACAATGGTTACTTACCATGCGATTTTTAATCGAATATACGCCAAATTATAGCTCGCTTCCTGTTTGTATCGGTGTGATCGATGGTAAAACGATTGTTGTTAAATAAAAATGTGTTCAATATTTATGTTTTACCTTTAATGCTATATTCTTTTTTTTTTGCAAAAGAATAAAAATATGATATATAAAGTTGTATTTATTATATATTTTTTTATGGTTTTATTTATGTAGCTAAAAGTTATCTCAATGCAACCTTTGTGTTTTTTATTGTTCAAAATGTAGCCATTTTCCTAATCCAATTTTAACAAATGGTGAATTTAGAAATAGTGTAGCGTATCAGTCTCTGGCTACAGTAAAAATATTTTCTTATATAGAAAATGCAGGCTCTCTTTTTTTTCCATATACGTTTTTTTTTTTTTTTTTATGGAAAAGA
>DWAP01001232.1:0-16518 GCA_018230625.1 Heliconius eleuchia
TTCATCTCCTCGAGTGGGGATCGAACCCATAACCAGTCGATTTTACAGTCACACTTCGACTTCGACTGGCCTCAACTTACAAACTTACTGAACATATCTAATTATATGTTAATATCATTATTTTCTTATTCTATCTACTCCCTATACGTAATGTCAGATTGTAGCAGATGGTTGAATGTTTTTCACTAGATTATTTATATATTATTATTATTGTTATAATAAAGAGGAACCTAGTGTTAAGACATTACGTTCCCTATTTTCCGAAGAATTTTTGGATATTGCATGTCCGGACGTGGGTGGTGAAATTCATGAAATTCGAACCCTCAATCGTCGCGTTACAGTCACACGTTTGCGATACTGCGCCACGACGACCTCTTATAGATATTAAACTTAACCTATAATTGTAAGTACGTAGTGCTAATAAATTAATATTTGTTTGAACGAACAGGCATTGCTTATACAGACTATTATGTCAACGTTCACCGGACGTTCAATAAGAAAAGTCACGTGGGCGTTTCTCATTTTGGCTTGCGTATTGTTTTGTGTTATTGGAATAATTACTCTTTGTACGCAGGTAAAATGATTTTTAATGTTACTACGACTACGACTTTTAAATTTTATATATGTATAAAAAATATTAAGTATATTTTTGAATTATGAAATAATATCTCGCCTGTCCCTAATAACATTGTTGGATGTGAAAAGCTTAAAATATTTTTTTTTTTTATATTAGGCAGTGGCTTAATATATTTTTTATTTACATTAACCAGTACCTACAATAATAAATACATGTTTTCCCAAAAAAAAATTACAGGGTGGAATGTATATCCTTAATTTTCTTATGACGTGGCCGGTAACGAAACCCCGTATCCCCATAGCGGCGGCAATATCAATAACTATCACATACGTCTACGGACAGACGACGTTCTGTGAAGACGTTTTCTTCGCTGTAGGGGAATACCCTTGTGTTTTCTTAAGAATTTGTTGGGCGTTAGCACCTATTATGCTTTTGGTTAGTTGCGGTTATTTTTTTTCTGTCATTTAATAAATTGTGTTTTGTAGATGTATCCTTACATTAAAATTAGCTTTTAGATTGATATCTTTTTTACTTCAAAGTAGTATTTATATTTTAAATAATATTTATAATGTGGAGGAAAAGTTCACACAGTGATTTCATTAATGGATACATGAATGGGTTATTACTTTAGCTTTACGTTGTATACCACATACAGTAGGGTAGGTAGAAGGAACCTCGTGTTAAGACGCTCTGTTTCTCTTATACTGTCAAATTTTGTGTGTGTGCAGGGAATACCCACATGCCGTATGTTGATAGCCTACCTTCTTTAGTCGAAAGCCCGTATTCGGGGACTCCCCGGATGTTGTATAACGAATAAGTTAATGACGCTGATGCTATGCCGCTGTGACTGTTGTTTGTACCTAATATAAATAATGGTAATGTTTGCAGGTAAACTTTTTATCGAGCTTGGTCTCGCTGCAGTCGGACACGGCTGGATGGATACTGACCGTGGTCATTTTGCTCCCTACCATCGTTTATATGACTTTGTATCTCTTATTTAAATTTCGTGTTCGGGTATACATACATTTTTATTTATTTATAGGTATATTTATTTTAAATAATAAACTGAAAATGCAGAACGAAACGACTGATGACTAGATTTTTTCTGGCTTCAACGTAATAATAACAATTATGATAAGATTTCAGAACTCACTCTTGGGAAATAAAATTTAAACAAATAACGATAGTTAACCATTAACAGAAACAAAAAAAAATAACCTGCAAGCTTTTCGGTTTGACCAATAATAGCCATTGATTGACCTAATATTGTATCAATGGCTCAATTAACATTTTTATTTTATCCGCCGGACTCTGTCTAATCAATGAAAAGCAATTATTTACCAGTGTAGATCGAAATCACAACTATCGCGTTTAAGGTCCAGACCGTATGCCACTGTACCAACATGACCTTTAGATTTTGGATTCTTTCATATTAATCACGTTGATTTGTTACAGAATATAGTTGGAAATGAAAAATAGGACTTCATAATTATATTACTAATAATAAAATAAAAGAATGAAATGTTTTAATTCATTGTAGTAGAACCTAGTACCATTATAATTATGTTGGCTTTATACATTATATTAGTTAAATATAAAGCTCACATGATAAAATTTTGATTTTCGCGATGTTTTCACATTTAAAATGTACCTTGACTGAACAGGGTTAATCAGGTACATCCCGTTTTATACATTTTTTAAGTGCATAATCGCGCTCACGGATAGACTCGCCATGTTCGACAATTATATTCTCCTCTCATAATATAACATATAAACTCTTAAATAAAACGAATAGTTCAGAATGACACCATATTTTATTCACAAAATTTTTCATAACACCAATTTGTTACCAAAATAAAGGATTATTTTATAATTAGTCATACACACATCCACTTTAACAACTTAGAGCTCTGGTCATAATGGACAACGCTTATACAAGCTTTGATCTTAGACTGGCCTCGCCCATTACGCCCAGCAGAGTATATTATTTACACATTTCAAATAAAAAGTGAACAAAAATTAAATAATTCATATTAAAACTGTAACTTTCACAGACTTCAAATTATAGACGTATTATAGTTAATATTGGAGAATATGTAAAAAAAAAATCGTACACAATTATAAATTTTTAAGAAGTAAATATACTCGTTTCAGTAATTGTTATTAAGAAATATTTTAGAATATTCGAGAAGGCAGAGCGGCCTAAAGTTACAGTTTCAATACAAATAGTAAGTCATTGGGACACACTTTAATACAGCCTTGGATCTTAAAACTATAATTAAACATAACTTAAATAATGATCCTCTCATATAAAAATAATGATGCATTTAAAATCTAAGTACCTATATAGACCGCAACCGTTCATTGTAACATCAAGCTATAGTACTATTATCAGCTATAATACTATTGCACAGCTATTTCGATAAATTTAGTTCTAATTTAGTTATTTTTTTTTTCGATATTCTTCATTGTACCGAATATAAAAATTTCGATCTAGGACTAGAAATACGAAGTGTTAGGTTGCAGTCACACGAGTTTCTTAAATCAAAAACGGACTGATTTACAATTTTTGATTTTATATTGGAAATTTATATGTTAAAAATAAACTTTTTAACATACAAAAAAATTCCGCTGTCAAAAAGCTCGTGTGACCGCGAGCCTTATATTGTATAATCAGCATGTCATACGGTTAGACGCCAGCGTAGCTTTGTCATGTAAAACTCAAGATTTCCACATCCAAGTAATATAAATACGATCAGATTTTCTTTAAAACTGTTGAAAATTAAATATATCTATGTATAACACGTAGACTGTATAAATGATTAAAACTTATTATTTTTATATAGACATAACGAGCGCCATTAGTGAAAGTGGTCAAAGTCATAACATATATTTTAGATAATTTAAAAAAAACATTAAAATTTATTTATTTACGTATATTACAAATAGTGAATAATATTTTTTAATATTATTATATCCAATAGATTTACAATATGCGTTATAATTTTATAAAATTATAATTTAGACCACTTTACACTAACGACCACTAATATTTATACAAACTGTATATACCTAATAAAAAGTAGTTAAAATTGACTGTATTGTGTTAATTTAAGATTGCATACGACTCATTATTGGCACAAGAGCATTCAAATACAAGAAACCACTTAATAATAATAATAATAATTAAAATGCTCACTCAGTTTTTTTGATCAATCTAAGCTACATCAGGAACGTTCACTATAAATACGACAAACTAAAACAACATTAATCACCTATATCTACATAAAAAATCTGAATGATGGTGTGAAGCATAAATAATTTATGAAGGTAGTCGTGAAAATTATTGTTAAAAAGAAAAAAAAAGACAATAATAAAAATCATGTTAGACACTAATCATGAGCAATGTTGTTAAAAATTTAAAAAGTTGCTCAAACAATCACAATATTAATAAAACAATAGTCAACTCCACATTTACAAAACTATTTATACGAGACATAAAAATATATATATTTTTATAATTACATCCCCCTACAATTACAAGATGGATTGCCTTGGCCTTAATAAGTTTTTCATTTAATCCTATGTGACGTCACAGCCAACAGCTGATGGATAGGATTGATTTAGTAAATAGGAGTGCGGCTTTAATACACTACATAATATATCCTAATTTAAAAAAAAAAGATAATAAATTCATTTATATATTACCTCTTTACCATTAACAAATCAAACGATTATTAGACATAGAAGCTTAAATTGGTCAGAAGTTTCGAACTTCAGTACATATAACGTGCAACATATTCTTAACTAAAAGGCAGCAATTATATGAAAATCTTATACTAATGTGCTCATAAATTACAAATCTGCGTTGGGACCCTGCGTTCAGTCTCACGAGAGGAGCATACACAAATAAATAAATAAATAATTCATGTACACACATGCTTCATTTTCATTAATATCATAGACATCTATCTATATACTATACCGAATCAAACTTCATTTGTTCATATATTAAAAATATGCACAAATGTAGAATATTGTAATTTAATTATTTCTTTAATCATCACTACCATATGCAATGTATAAAATAATATAATAATAAACTTGAAATAATGTAATGATTCTAAAAGTATGAATGTAATAAGTGTATGCTCCACTGTTTTACTTAAACAATAAAGTCACTCACTATAAGGAACAACATTACAACTTAAATAAAAAAAACATTTGTGCAAATACAGTTAATAAATGATCTGATATTTTATATTTATTTTTAAATTCATTTCAGTTCTGCCCACGGTCTAGGGAAATATCAAATTTATGTTTGGATTATGAGCCAAAGTATACTCACAAAATAACAAATTTACTTTCTAAATAAAACTAAGTTCATATATCTTAAAAGAAAATAATAAATTTTATTAACAACTTAATTGACTGTGTAAGCTTAAAAATATAAAGTGCAAAATTATAAAGAAAAAATAGTATACTTACTACACTTTGGCTCATATCAATTTGCCCATGACTAAATGATAATAGAAATAGGTATGTGTTAGGAAGGAGTGTCCGAATAAACTCATATTTATACTGCCAATACGTATATCTAATTGTAATATGAGCTACCCAAATTCCGAATAAACGAACAACAACCAAGTTATACATATAAAAGGCTTAAAACATTAGTCGTAAACAACTCTGTACCACAAACGAAAACTAAATCTATATTGATCGTCATTACAATAATTAAATTGACTAATTTAAAGACTAAAATATTTTTTATTACAATTGGACTCTGACCAAATTGTTTTTTAGATAATTTTTATAACACTTAAGTAGAAAAGCTCTATTTAGTAGCAAACTCAAAAAAACATATTACCATAATTTTTTCTAGCAAAATATTATTTGGCCGCGAGGGTCAAAGGTCTTATTTATCGAGATTGTTCTCCGCTTACTTTGACCCCTGCGGCATGTTCCATATCTTTTGAAAAGGCTTTCAATATATTGCCTTCGTTACTCATAACTTATAGAATCAATTTACATCTATTTTGAAGGTATCATTATAATATTATATTACATTTGAGATCGCGAATGCTCCTTTCATATTCTTAAATAGCTACAATAGAACTAGTCACTTACAAAACCATACTATGGTTAAATTCATATAATTTTTTCATTACAAAAGATCAGACATTCATTACGCAATACCAAAAATTTAAACAGAAATTATATATATTCTAGTTTGATTTTGAATAATATTAAAAACAGACACCCAGAGGCCAGAAAGTTAACATATTTGGTGCTTCAAGTATCCTAAGATCCTCTGAGGGTCATCTTTCAGTAGAAATAATGCATTTTTTTTTTTAATTTCATGTATAAGAAAACTCTAAATACTTAGCACTATGGCATAAGAGATATCAGCCACAATAATTATCTTTATTATACTATTTAATAGCTATACATATAGTAAATTATTTTAATATTTTTTACATGGTGATCTATGTATATGAAACCCCTCAAAGAACCTTAGTATAATTGGGAGCGCCATATATAATCTATATATTTAATTTAACACTTAAAATATAACAATTATAGTAAACATGTCATAGCAATTGTCCTTCACTTGGTATCACATTACAAGGGCACACCACCAATGATCAGTCCGTCGCAGCACCGTTTCATAAAACCCTACAGAAGCTTGCCATTCAAACCCTTATATAATATTATATAAAAAAAATCTAGGACGAAATTTTAAGTCAACTCCTGTATTTTTTTTTATTAAAAATGCATTCTGGCATTCAATGCACATTTCGTTTTTATTGGCATGCACTTAGTACTTTTGTAATAATATATATATTTTTAGTACATTATGATGCAAAATATATGTGAAATATAGAATAAAACCAAAACATGCACTTTTTTGTTATCACAATATATATTTTTTTATTCTTTGTACTTTCCATCAATTCACTGATTTCCTGATGTTTTTGTGAAAAAAAGATCATCAATACAGAATCATGTACGAAGTTTAACAGTAACACTATTTTTTTTACATTTAAAAAAAATTTATAACACAATTCCATATTGTCAAAATATACTGTGTTAATTTACAATATCTATATATGTACACTATAAAATTAAAAAAATGTATGTCCATTTACAATTGAGAACTTAAATAGTAAATTTCATACATATATTATTTACATAGGTTAGACCACTTTCAACTCTAAACAATTATGAGATATTATTGAATTTTATTGAATTATAAAAATTTTATATATAAAAAAAAAACAAAATCAGGACATTTTGTATCTTATACATAACAAGTTATTTACAACTAGTGCTATTTACATAAAATAACAGTTGGAGGTGTCCAGAAATATCCAGTTATGCACAATAGAGGCACGGAAACCAAAATGAGACAGTTTTAAGATATTTGTGCTAAAAAAGAAAATCTAATAAGTTGCCAACTAATTAATGTTGGACTATTGAGTGCAAAGTAAAAAAAAATACATATCTTCATAACTATTAAAATTAAAAAGTAAGCAAGTTCGCAACTTACATGGACATATAATATACATCTAAGACGTACATACTTATAAATAGTTTCGTTGTGCATTTCCGAGGCACGTAACTTAACACTATACATACACTTTCACAGTTAATCAATGTCCACTTTTATAACTTTTAACTATATATTTATATAGTTATTTTAGTTTAAAAGATTTATTTCTTGACAGAAGATTTCTTATTTATATACTCATTATAGGCCTTATTCCTTGCGATGTGGTAGCAATGTGTCGTGTCTACGATACATTAGCAAGTACGGCATTCTCGGAGGCTTCGGTTTTAACACTTGGGCATCTGTTACTTGGGTTACGGTGGAATCATCATACCTTGAGAATAGAATGAAATTTTAATATTTGTTCGGGTTTATGAGAAATGAAATATTGAAATAAATTATAAACTCAGTAAAGTTTGTCTACATACGAGTGTTTTATTCACTTTCAGAGACGAAAAATAAGTAGCATCATTGTATGTGTAATTTTATATATGCATAACATTCATTCACAAATTTTTCAAAAAACTCTTAATAATAATAATTAAAACAAGCATCCACCGTGTTATATTACAAGTGCACTGGTACAGTTCAACGTTTAATCTATACTAATATAATGTGGGAGTTTCGTTTGTTTGTTTGAATGCTAAGATCTCTGTCCTATCATACAGCCACGTAATATTCATGATTGAATGTATTTATTTGTTGGCAAATACAACATAATAAAAGTTATGCGAGCGATGCCGCGAGTCAGCCGCTAGTAGTAAGCACAAAAAAAATATTCTAAGACTAGAAATCTAAAGTATATTTTTTTAAATGTATACCTGATCCAACCAGCTTGCCCGTGGAAAGTATCTGTAAGGTAGTGACCCTTCACGGCCTCCACACCTTCATGGTATACAACAGCAAATAGTTTATATTGACGTTGTTTTGTCGAGTATTTTGTGGACATTATCTCTGTGGATATTAATATTTAGTATTTTAATAAACAAGTACTTTTTAAGAATTATAATAGTTTTATTTAATTTAACTACTCAGTTCATGTTGTCCACAAAATGGCGATATTTTTATCGCTTTCAGAGACGAAAAATATATAACATCATAGTAATGAATGGTAATGTAATTAGTAAGTTGTTTAAGAAAACATAACACATATTTTAATCTTTTAAAAATGTTTTTGTCATTGTAGTGTGAAATAAATTTAATTTGTATGTATAAATATTGAAATATTGTGTATGTAAAATAATAACAATATTTAATACGTCACGAGAGTAACACAAAATGTGGGAGATACATGAAATTTGACAAAGTTTATGCAATCTCTTATATATTTTCACATTTAAAATACAAAGGCAATGAGACATTGGGACAGTGGAGTATAAATGGGACGAATAAAAAAGTAGAGAGAGAACCTAGTAGGAAGATAGGCTCTTCCTACTTTTCTATAGCAAACCAAGAAGGCGAAAAAGAAAAACGAAATCAAAAATTAAAGTATACATACTTTGATCAATTTTCAAGTCAATGGGGAAGTCAATGTTCTTAACAATCTTGGCAGTGTGCCCCTCAGAGTCCAGCTGGAAGCACTTTAGATGTAACAGCAAGACCACTGGCAGCTGTTCCAATGAGAGTTGTTGCCAGGCATCTGATACTCCTTCTAAGGTATCCTTGCCTGATAGAAGTTCTAGGGCATCTTTAACTGTGACTGAACGCTGTAAATAAAATTATTATCATATTATTTTATTATTTAAATTGTTTCGGCGCAGCAGCATATATTACTGTAATGTAACGATTGTGGGTTCGATTCCCGCTTGGCTAAATGCAGTATTTTTATTACTAGTAGGCTAGTGGGGAACAGAGTGCTTAATATTGTCCTTTACTCACCATGCTATACACGGCATAAAGCGTAAAACTAAATAAAATAAAACAAAAAACTAACCTCAATATCTAATTGCAGTGTAAAGAAAGGTTGTACAGCGTCAGTGACATCATGATGTTGTGCTCTATGCAGTCGGAGGCGAGTGCGGCCTCGGAATATATCAGCTACGGGCGTGCGACGAGCGGCCCAGCGGCGTTCAACCGCGCCGCGGTTACGGGGCCCCATTACCTGTGGAAAATAACGTGTTTATTATATGTTTTACTTTTAATAATAAATAACTACATATAGTAGTACCATTTGCAGTCTAAAAATACAAGTTATCCAAAAGGTAAGTGATTTTTTCTTCATGCCATACCCAAAAAATATTGAAGTTCCATTACAGCACACAGCACTAATCTCTCAGAATTAGTAACATAAAATAATATACAGTGATCTTGTCAGCATCATTTTAAATGAAACCAGTTTTGACTATTCTATAAAAGCCTAATACAATTTTTTTTCCCAAAAATGAAAGTGATTTTTTTAAACAAAATAAATAATAAAATTAACGTTATAAAATAAAAGCGAAGTTTTTCAAGAACGACGCACGCACACAAACCTATCAAAGGGAAACGAAACAGACGCATACGCCTCATTCCGAAATCGACTCGAAGATATTGGCGGCAAAGTTCAAAGTTGTTTAACCTTTAGTGGTATTATTGTAGCAGTATGTTTACGTTATTGATATCTATGAGTAACTGCGTCACACAAAATACAGGTATGGATAAATATCGTAAAGTGAAAAAAAAAAATTTACGTCTTAACTGTTGATGTATCTTGATTAATATGTTTAGGTATGGGCTTAATATATTAAAATATATTAAGCCTAAGGGTAAACCCTACATGCTGTTCCCGTAATAGGAGAGCTGACGCTTCCACTCTGTATATGCAGTTTAAAATATGTTAAATGATGTTTACAAATATTACTATCACTGTTATATCGAGATTTGAATGAGCTTCAATAGCGCCTATATATTTTATGGTTTAATTATAATATATATTGAATTATATTTTAAAGAATAAATCTACATATATATGCATACCTTCCATTCATCATCATCATCATCTTCTTCAATGGGTTGTTGTTGTTCTTGGGGAACAATACCGTTTGGTTTTCCATTGGTATCTTTTGGTTCTTCTGGTTCCACCAGCTTTATCAGCTGAAAAAAGAAAAATAGTGGTATTTAAAAATAAAATACTACTAAATAATATTACGTTTGCATCTTTTATACTAATTTTCTTTAAAAATAAATATATATAAGAGAAAATTTATTTGGATTATTGTTCTGCTCAAATTTAGGAACTGTGTATATTAACTGCTAAAATACCCTAAAAGTATACTCTATTTAATTTCGACTTCTTCACATAGCATAAAATCGCTTAAAATTGCATAAGAGTAAATAGATTACATATTTTTTTTTGTGTTTACCCAAGTGGGTAAAGACAGTAAATGTACATATAAGGTCAGGGCAAAAGTATTTTTGTATTGGTCATACAAAGGAAAATATCTTTTTAGGTATCTATAATCTGACAGATAGTGTTGAGAGTTAAAATTTCAAGTTTTTTCTTGTACCCAGACTTTCGTTAATGACGTAAAACTGTTTTATGATCAACATCCAATTCTTCAGTAATGTCGTAACTATAGCTAATATGTCGGTCTTGATCCACATTCTCAAAGATGGCACTGATTTTATCTGTGACAGGGCCAGAGCGAACCTTATCATTCACACTAAAATTTCCAGACTTGAAATACTTGAACCACATTTGTGCCACTTTTATTGATACCACATTAGAGGTCCGTAAACCGCACAAATTTTATTCGCGGTGTTCGTTGCATTTTTACCTTTTATTGTTAGAACACTTTAAAATGTATAGAATTTCTTCGTCACATACGTTCATTTTGCTGGCGTGATAAACAATTGAAAAATGGCGAAAACTAGTTTAATTTTTTTATTTATAGCATCTTTAGAATGTCACATTTAATTGTTTTAAAACCAGCCAGTTATATTCAGTACAGCACAGTACAGTTTCGTGATTACTAATAATACATTCAAAAAATTAAAATACTTTTGCCCCTTCCTTATTATTTCATATGGGTGGATTAAGGAATCCTTATTAAGCCGCAAGCGAAACACTAAAGATCTGTACAAAAAACCAACATTAGCATTATACCTCAAGCATCTCATCATTGAGCGAATTAAGCAAACATCCTAAAAACTCTTCAGCATCTTCCTGTCTCCCCTCCTGGCTGCCGGGGAAGGGGCGGAGCGCCCGTAGTACGCGAAGCCCTGCGGATCCGTCGAGTGGAGGGCCTGCAGGGACCGCGGGCGCCGTACCAGAGGCAGGCTCGTTTCGACCGCGCCGCGTAGTGGTCGCTAGCGGACTGAACTCGTAGCATAGCTCGACCCTGAAATTGGTGTTAGATAGTTAATATTTCTTTTGAGAAAAGAATGCAAGGAAAAAAAAAACATCCATTGAGTTTCTGGATACATTCTTTAATACGAACTTTAATGAATTATTATTAAGTGGTAAACTATTTGATGTTAAAAAAATTAAGCATACTTACTTGCTAAATAAAGTATAACTTTATTTATTATATTATTATTTTACTTATTTACTTATTATTATGAATAAAATTATTAACTTTATTTTAGATTTCTGGTCGAACTCGAGCCATAGTATGTGGAGTGGCGGCCATCACCACAATATGTCATAAGTACTTACATAGAGTCAATAACCGGAGTACTAGATTTCCCACGTCGAGTCTGGTAGGGGAGGGCCTTCAGCATGTTGTAGAAAGGAGGACAAGCTATCAACGCCTGTAAAATCGCATTCACGTAGCAGTAGTTTGAGCGATTTGTGAGACCACGCGGCAACAACGACACCGGACGATGGTCCAGTTGATATTTAGACAGGAACTCTGAAAATATGTTTTTGTGATTTAAATTTATAAAAACATTTAAATGAAAAATCTCTAAGTGAAATTTTAATGAGTTGACAATAGTGTGATACCACAAATGTTTTTATGTATAAATTAAAACTTAATTAATATTTTATAATTATCTTTTCTTTTTATAATGTTAATCATTCTTTATAATTATATTAGCAGAAAAAATATAATTACCTCCCATCCTATAGGAATTGGGGTCATCACTGAATGGTGACGGCTGTATCGGTACTGCTGGTGAATTGTCCTTCTGTATTGGTACTTCACGGACATCAGAAGCTGGCGTAGTCAATGGTTTAGTGGGCATAGTAGGTGTACTGACATTGCTCACAGCATTCACTGATGTTTTCTCAGAATATGATATTGTAGGTGTTCCTAACACTACTCTCGGTGTCGACAACTTATCTGCCGAAGTTTGCAACGGCGAAGCGTCAAATGGTGGCACTTTTGCGACAGGTTTCTGTATGTTCGTAGCTGCTGGTGGAGTCAGAGTTGTGGGACTGGACGGTTCATCTATAGGTACAATGGGAGAAGTGGCCGACAAACTGCTTGGTTTGTTGGAAAAGAGACTTGCCCATGATTTCCCTGGGGCTGGTTGCGGCTGAGGCTGTACCACCGGGGGCGGTACGGGTTCTCCTCTGATTCTAGGAGTGGGGGGAGGGGGGAAGTCTGAGGCGGTCGGTGCAGGCGGCGGCAACTGAGGAACTGGAGCAGGTTCAGGCACTACGGCTGCCTTTCTCGAGTGTGCAAACGGTGATTTGTTTGTCACAATCACTGGAGGCCCTTGAGCATGTAGGGTTATGGAAATCGGCATAGGAGCTTTGCTGGGCGGCAGGGGAGCCTCTCTCTTAGCATGTTCTAACTGTGCAGGTTTATCATTATCATTATTATCATTTGAAGGTGACCGATTGGAATTACCTTCTCGTCTTTGCCGATTTCCGAACGGCGCTTTTGGTGTAGAGGCTGATTGTTGAACAGGCACAGCTGCAGGTACAGATGCTTTCGGTGCTTGTTTTCCTGTGGAAAATGGAGCAGTTGGCCCTTTCGTTGCTTTTGCAGATACTGGTGGGACCTTAGTGCTTGCGACTTGCACAGGGGATGCCGTCGCTGCAGGTGTAAAAGTTTTTGGTACATTTTGGGGCTGACTGTTTTCTACTGGTTTATTATCTGGTATCCAAGCTGGTTTAGTAGGATCTGCTTTAAGAGTTGGTGAGGTTTTTTCAGGTACCTGAGTAGGCTTTACAGATGCATCTATTCTTTCTTGTTTTGGACTTCCTGGTCCCTTATTTATTTTGAGGTCCTTTATGGGGAGTGCTTCAGCTATATTTGCTGATACAGATGCAGATGTTGTTGCAATTACAGGTTTTTGTTCCTGTGGTTTGTCAGGAGTATAGTTTTTGTTGTGGTTTTGACCTTGAACGAAATTCTTAGCGTGTACATTAAATTGATGGGGTGTTGATTGATGTGGCGGCTGTTGTGGTATCGACATATGCGCTGGGTGGTGTGGTGGTGGGAGATACATGGGGGGCATGTACTCTACTCCACCCTCGACCGGGGGCCCATAGGGCGGGCCGTAGTGTGCTGTCGCGTAATATGCATCCACTGCTTCTTGTTCCATCACTACTTCTTGCTGATACTCATCTGGTCCCTTTTCAGCATCACCTTCTACTGGCATTGGGTATTCTGGATAATATGGCGGGTATGCGTATGGTCCATACACCACGGGTTGGTACATGGGGAGATGATACAGAGGGGCGCCTTGAGCTTGTGCGGCGGGATAGTATTGTGAATAGGGAACGTAATACGGCGGCGGTTGTGGTTGAGGAGGGGACGGAGGTCGTTTGCTGCGTCGGTCTCTTCTGTGGTTTCGCGAATTGCGTTCTACTTGCTGCGGGGGTGGAGGGACGTATTGCGCTTGTGGCGGCTGGTAGTACTGGCCCATATATCCGTGCACGTTAACATTGGCTGTGACCTGACTGACGTATACGTTGGGGGGTGCGACGGGCCACTGGTGCGGCGGCGGTGGCGGGTAGGTGGGAGGCTGGACATAGGGCGGCGGCGCGTGGGGCGGAGCGCCAGCACTCCGCTGCGGCGAGTGGGGCGCCATGTCGCACTCGCCGCCCGACAGGCTATCCAGGCTGCTCGACACGGTCGGTGGTCCTGCCGTGCTTGATGAACAAGATGATATATCTATAAACAATATAATTTAACAAATTTATTAATTGTTTTTTACTAAATATAATACTACCGAATTTATTTTAAAGACCAATATAATCAGAAGGTAATTTACGTAATGCCTTTGAATTAAGTTTTAGATTGACCGAGTTAAAAATATAGACTAGATTTATTCCTTTATTTTGTGTAAACTATAAGTTTTAGTTACCACAGTTATAACACTGTAACAATATATATTACGACTTACCTACAGCAGGATCTGTCCAACCGATGCTTACAGTGGACTTAGTAGCTGGATTTTTTTCAAAGAGAGCACACTGCAAACTGCTCAGTTCCGCTTCTTTCACATCTGATAAGTCTAGGAACTCATATTCCTGCAACACGCCACAGATATTCAACAGTGATCTTAAAGCTAACATACTCCGCTTTCCATGCCACTTTTATATAGTATAACTTCAGTTCATCCCATTTTAGTTTTTGATTGTTTTTTATTTTTGGTCACTTTCCGCAGTGGCAGAGGTAGGAAGAGTTTGCTTAGTGATAAAGTTATCTTTTTTGATACACATTTATATTTATAAAAAATTTATAATAGTTCTAAAATAGAAAATTGCAGTGTTTTAAATTATGTTATATTTTATGTATAAGCTTCAAATTTTAATTAATAACTTCAATTTTAAGTTTATAAATAAAAAGATCAAGATTTCTTATATTAGACAAAAATTAAGTTTGAACTATGAGAATGCTAAAAGAGGAACAACTACATAACATGTTGCATTTAAGACTTAAATAATTAGGCTTGATGTATTATTGTAAACAATTGTGGTAGCTAACATAAATATCTTAAAAGAAAAACCAATAAGTAAATATAAATTAACCTATTAAATAGCAAATACAGAAATTATATATAACAACAAAAATATAGCATATATAATAACACAAGTCTAAAAAGAAAATTTTATTAATAATATATAAAAGTAATATCAAATTTTCCAAGTCTATAACCAAAGCATTTCAGTTACACTACAGTACTAAGTATACAGTACTAAGTAACCAATAACGTACACTTTGCAACCCATATACATATATATATATATATATATATATAAATATATATATTATTTTATTTCAATCATTCTTTTATTCTTTTGACATGCAATTACATAAATCATATAAAAGACAATTAAGCAATTTCCATTCAGATGAATATTAAAAAAAAAACATGTTTCTCTCAATAATTCCTGTAATTATAACTGAGATATTATAACACATGTTTATCATTACATTATAAAATAATAATTTAATTATACAAACTATTGGATATTTCTATATCTGCTTTCCATATGATTGAAATTACCCCATGCGTTACAATTTCTTTTTATGTTACTTTTCTTAAGAGATTAAACACAATTTGCAATGGCAAATGTGTAGATTGTAGACTTGGATATTTCTATACAGTAATATAAAGATTTTTTTACAATTATTGCAGACAATGTGTTTGATGGAATGCTGTACTGTCATTTTCTCACTCTGGTAACTACTACACGAAATGCAGTATTGAGTTTTGCATCTCAAAACAAAATGTCACAAAAAATTAGCAATGAGCATTTTGACATTGTTTCCTCATTCTACCATGTTGAAAGTTGATAAAAGATATTTTTATTCACGTTAGAGAAAAAAAGCCTATATCATTTTATAATTAAATAATAATACATGTAAAATTCAAATGATAATAAAGTGAGCATGTGAGAAAAGAAATTGCAAATCATTAGAAAAGATGGAACAATAAATAAGAAAAAGTAAAATTTATTATAATTGTATAATAGAAAAAAAAAACATTATTGAATTACTATCTTATTAACATTTGAATTAGTTTCTTATTAACACTGGGATACCATTTGTAATAACATTGGACAAGAAAATACTGTTTAAGTTTACAAAAATTTATGTGAATTGAAACACTGGAAGGACTCCATTTCAGACATTGTTGCCTCATTTTCGAGACATCAGTGGGGAAATCGAAATAATAAAAATATAACCATCTCTTCAAGCCGGGACTAAAATCACTCACAATCATCACTTTTACAGTCAAACACTGTTCCCACATATTTTTTATGGAGGAAAAAAAAATATTTAACTTACAAAACTACATATAATTTTTAATCTTACATGTCTGATATTATAGTATCTACTAAAAATAATATAAAAAATGTAAATGGCATTATTACTTTATTTCATTTAATTGCAAAATTATTTATTTTGCTGTTAAGCCCATAGAAACATACTAGTAATCATTTTAAATATGCTAGTATTGATATCCTGTCAAATAGCCTTGAAGTATTCAAGACTAAAATTGT
>DWAP01001233.1:0-16509 GCA_018230625.1 Heliconius eleuchia
GAACCCACAACCAGTCGGTTTTGCAGTCACACTTCGTGCCGCTGCGCCACGACTGACTGAAGGAGATGATGAGAGATGTTTTTTCAGCGACTTCTATCACAGATAGATGATACATTTCTATATCACCTTTAAAATAATAACATATAGTTAATAGTAACATGTGTTTGTTCCAGCGAGCGGCGCGCTCGCAGCCGGCACCATTGCGTCTCCGTGGAGCGCGGCGGCCGGCGCGCCCGACACCAACGGCTCGGGCGGCGCCGACGCCAAGCACTTAGATGTCGGTGAAGCCAGTGACGATGAAAAGGTATTGTTTTTATGCTTTTTTTTATATGTAATAAATTTTTTTTTTGTTACTATTTATCTTAACAATGACATATGACTATAAAGAGAAAAAAGATATTTTTATAAGATAATTTAGTCGGCTTATAAGTTGGTGTTTTATATTAAAAATATGAAATTAAAATAAAAAGTTAACAATTAAGAACAAGCTTATGTAAATTATTGGTTATTGTCGACATTGAACACATGATATAAAAATTATGGAATATAAAATGGTGATAAAATATCTTTTACTTTAAGCTTCACATGCAATATAAACTTTCAAAACTCTGGCACGACTCGTGCCGACGTCAAGCTTTCACCTCATGCAAAGAAAACTTTTATCAACAACCTTGTTAAGTACATATGAACACAAAGTCGATGCTACACTGTGTTTAACGTACAAATATTAGCTTTTAAGAAAATAAAGAGGCAGTTCCAGTGAGCAAGTGATACACAATGTTTTCGTCTAACGTCCGCCCGATTCGCGCCGGTGCCGAACGCGTTATTTTTGTTTTCTTCTCTTCGAGACTAGAACCGGCACCATTAATTTAAACGACGCATCTTTTAGGTTTCTTGTTCTAATTGAATTTTGATATTTTATTTTATGATTCACTTTGTATAGTATAATCGTGGTAGGTAATTGTTTTGACCATATATGTAAAGAGATTTTTGTAACAGGAAATTGAGCATTTTTCATCTGGTCATGATACCAACATCTGTGTCAACGTTAAATGCCATATGACTTCTGATAAACCGATATACTATTATGATGCAGTGCATTTCAGCGGGTAAGGCAATAAATCCACACGTAAAACTATATTTTTGGATGACGCGTACTGTGTATAAAAATATACGTCTGATTCACCTATCGCTTTGGTGTAAATGGTTTATTGAAATTATAGTTTTAATACTTTGCAGAAAGCAATAAAACCATAAGTTTGAACGGAAATTTATATTATTCTTAATTAAAACATTAGTTTTGCTATGATGTTATATATGTTAAGATGGAATTACGAGAAAGTTACCACCAATATGTCAACTAGTATATTATTATAAATAAGAAAAAAAAATACGTTGAGAAATTAAAGCTTCATTACAAATTAAATAACGTCGATATTTTTGTTTAGCTCGTTGATGTTAAAAGACATGAAATTGGGTAAATTTAATTTTTATTCGGTAGTAGTATTTATATTAAAGTTAATAGCCATTAATATGTGTACCCACAAATACAAGTATATTTTTACTCAACATATCCATATAAGGTAACCTGCGTACTTACCGGCTCATATAAGAGAAGGTACGTGCAATACTTGTTTTATGAAAATTGGAGCAATTCATGTTTTAAACGTATGACTTTTTAAACTATCACTTAACTTTAATAAACATATTGATTATTACCTGTACATTTTATAAGTTATTATTTAACCATATATATAACTTAATAATACAGAACCAAATGTACTACAACTCTTTATGGTTATTTTACGAAGTGACTATTAAATATGTAAAGGAACATAACCTACTTTAATGTACCATCGACGTAAATATAATTGTTCGGTATTATTTAGCTTTTCTTGAAATTGATAAAAATTAAAAAAAAAGTGATAAATCAATTAGTTATAGAACTATTTCAAAATAGTAGAGTTGAGATAACAGATATTTTGTTATAAAGATATATTGACTTAATAATTATAAAAACAAAAAGCCGAATAACAAGAAGCGCCGATCTCGCGGGACTCACAATTAAAACTAGTAATTTACAGTACAACTGCCAAGTGATATTTATTTTATTATTGAGTTAATATACTAAGATGAAATTTCAAGGCCCGCAGCGGTGAACCCTATCTATGTACATTTCAACCCTTAATGTTACTTCAGAAATTCCAAAGCTAGTACATATGTAAAATACCCTTTATTTGCGATAAATATAGATAATAAATCAATTATATTAATAAGTAACTTAAAAGTTAAGTAAGTTACTTATGAATATAATTGATTTATTTTCATAATGGAACTTTAACAAATGATCTTTAAGATGTCAATCGGCGCTTAATTCGTATTTAATCGTTTTTTTTTTGATCTTCACGCTGTATCCCGCACATACAAAGGTAGGCAGACGGAATCTGGAAACCTTGTGTTCTGACAATCAGTTCCGCAATTTCCAATAAATTCTGGAGGCATTGCGTATTTAGTGGCGAAACTCAAGGCATCACTTTTGCGCCACGAAAGCTTCTAATTTAATTTCTTGCAATCATTTAGTTGTAATAAAAAAAATATATATTTTTAGGATATGTCAGCAGCGGACGCGGAGGGCGTATGGTCGCCGGACATCGAGCAGAGCTTCCAGGAGGCGCTCGCGATATACCCGCCGTGCGGCCGACGCAAGATCATCCTCTCGGACGAGGGCAAGATGTACGGTGAGTCCGGACGTGATAGAGGATGAACTGTTTTCATGAAACATATTTGTATATTATTTATGATAATAAATATAATTATAAATGTTAATTATATTTGAATGTTATAATAAATCTAATAAAGTAATTAGGTAGGTTGGTACTCTTTGGATAGAGTTGTGTGAAGAAAGTTCAAGCTACTTTTTTCTTTTCCTAATATTGTTATGATATGTAAATAAGCAACAAACTTTTTTTTAAAATTTATATTGCTGTATTCGTTCAGTGTGAATTGAGAGACTGCCGTGGCGCATTAGCACGAGCGTGTGACTGTAAAGGCGACTTGTGGATTCGATTTTCACTCGGGAGAATGAATTATTATTGAATAATATTTTCATATCTTCGCTCTCGTGTCGCGGCAAATACCGGCGGATTGTCTTAAAACTAGACTCGTTCTACCTACCATGCTACATGCGAAATAGATTAGCAATAACTATAGGGATATGAAACAGTAAATCAATGATAAGCCAGCACTTGCACAAACTTTCTACATCGATTTGTGTTCGTTTAGCATAATTGAATTATGAAGCGCTCTCAAGGCCGTTCCTAAAATGAACAATGGTGTGGCACGAGACAAAAGGCACTGTAGGTATTGATGTGAGCCGACAAAGCGGTTTGCGCAATAGGATTCCACGGAAAGACGTGAACCGACAATTATTATCTCTCCATCGGTGTGTCTCCGATTCGACGAACTGAATTCGCGGCTTCGAACTTTTTTTTCGCCTCGTCTACAATCTTCAGAATGCGAACATTAAGATCACGTGTTCCCATACAAATGGGTATAACAGTTTTTTAATTATAATATACAATAAACAAAAAGGTTCTTAAATTTATGTATGGCTGGTTAATTATAATTTGAGTATGTACAAAAGTAAAAGATGGAGACGTCCAGTCTAGTACGCTGGCTAGTTGCAGTCTGTTGTAATAATTAAAATTAAACCCACCATTTTATTGTTCACATTGAAACTATAAAACAATGTTTGAATATTTAACGCATAATAAAATTAGTATTATCAAATTTATGCATATTAAAATATGGATATTAGGTACCTGCTTATAAACACAGTATTTAAATATACAATTAAATATCGTTTTGAATAATTTTTCACCCTAAACTCCATAAATCAAACCAATTATCAAGGCAATAAAGTTGACACTCCAGAACTTATTGACCTAATTTTAGTCGGAAAAGACTGGATGATTGTAATGCAAGCTCAGTTTCTGTAAATTTTTTCACGCTACAATGTTAACTAAGGAAGCTCGTTAACGCTACGTGATGATCACCGAAGGAACCTTTCCCCCTCACTAAATTAACAGAAGTAAATCTCTCGTGTTTCGACTTAATATTTTCTGTAACTGCTTGAAATAAATGTATAAAGGCTATAATTGTTTTGATCGCTTATGATTTCAGCTTTAGGATGATTGCCAAGTATCAGCGTGTTTCATTATTATTTGAATTGGTGATGTTTTTTTTTCAAAGTAACACTTTATTTATTACATAGAATGTTTTAATTTAAAATGCAATGATACATCGTGTACAAGCTGTGTAACAATTAGCTCGCTGTTAGACAGCAGAATCGTATTAATATGTAAATGTTAATGTAAGTTTGCTTGTTACGCTTTCACGCCAAAACTGCTCAACCAGTTATCATGAAACTTTTTTGATCCTTAGGGGTGTCAGGAACATAGGATTCTTTGTATAAAATGTATATATTTAAAAAAATATGCTTTCGCTATATATAATACAAAAATAAATTTAAGCGAGCGAAGCCGCGTTTGAGTCTCTCTTATAATATATTTTACATAGTTTGGTTTTAGATTGTCTAAGACGCAATAATTATTATTTGCATTTAATTATAATTTAATCAATATAAAAGTAACAATTTGACAAACGGTATCTACCATTTATTTTATATTATATTTAACAATATAGTAAGAAATCTAGTTCCTTAGATTTAATCGTTGGATAGTAAAACTTATTTGTATTCGTTAATATCTGTATATTTTATGAACACAGTCCCATCGAACACTACTCTCCATAGACATTGCAGAAATAAACCAGCAAGATTAATAAGCAACACTAATCGCATAGAATTTCTCATTTAATTCCGCACAACCGAAAACAGCAATAACTTTCTGGAGAGTCGCCATTGTCACGTACGTTACGGGGACAATTGACGTGGAACAATTAAAGGCAGCCACTACCATTACCCGCCGGACGCACATTAAGTTCGCGTCGGGCCAACATTATAGCGCCCGGGTTTAATTAAAGGACTGCCCGGGTAGGACCGGGTAGCACCGGGTTGGACCGGGTGGATGGAATTGCTAAACAAATGTACCGCAAGCGGTGTGTCCACCTTAAGTGATTTAATAGACGGAAAGAAATGTGCCGGTTTAATCTTATCGCCTCAGCGGACATAATCCTTTAGACGCCTCCACGTGATGCGCTGTATTTACTTGTTTCTTTGAATATTTTTGTTAGTTTTATAGTTAGCTAAATCAGCTAACTATATTTTAACTTTCTGTAACTGTTACTCTCTTTAGTTTCACTTTGTTACTAATAGCTGAGACTTAAGAATGTTCTTGAAATGTTAGAACTTTAACGTTTATGTTGCAAAATATATGTACATATATTATATATGTATAACATGATTTATCCTTTGTATGAAGTTAGGTAAACTTTATTATGAAGATAATAATTTAAAATTTTCAGCTTGACATGAAACACCCAAGTTAAATAAGAAAATCAACAATGTATAGAATATACATGATAATTAAAGATGTGTCTGATTTGACACAAGTATCGTCGTCGTATAATCGTTTAAATGTATTTAATAATTTGTCCATCAAGTTTATTACGTCGGGGTAGCCGTCCACACAATATATGGTCGCATTACTCGCGGACGTGCCGGCCCGGCTTAATCTAGCCAACAGTGCGTCACTCTCCATTCCCTCCTGTCTGTCACACCCTCGCCCTCCAATCTTCGAGGAGCCTCGATCCCGCGCTATCCCGTGCGCTAGTTTGTAGTTTTATTGCTAACTCAAATTAATATTGTGCTTTGAAATTTTAACGTTTCTGATTGCTTTTCTCTATAGTTTAAATTATTTACTTCGTAATTAAAATTGTTTACTTCTTTAAATTAGGTATATCCTTGATCGAAATTATTTTACAGAAAGTAATTAATATCAATTTAAGTAAGGATTTCGATAACGAGCGTGCAGCTTATAGCGATATAGATATCGGTAATATGTTATGATGCCGTTCAAGTTGAGCATTGTATTAAGAGGACTTCACCTCGTCACCGGCAACTGGCAAGCGAGCTGTAATTTAGCGTTGAACGGTGCGGTGAGTTGTTCGAAACAGTTTGCCTACAAAGCACAAGCACCGCTGCAGGCACGTTCGTGAGTTAAGACATTCAAAACCGCTCAATATCCTGGGAGTATGAAAGTTTCGTCGGCTTCACGTGGCCGGGGGGCGGCGAGGGGTTCACGGGGGGTCTAAACTATGCGAAGAATGCGCAATTAGTGAGCGAGCGAGCGTGTAAGGGGCCCGGCCGCTAGGCGGCGAACGCAGTAAGAAAATATAAAGAAGGCCCGCCCCTTCTCCCGCGCCTTAGCGCCCCGCCCGAAGGCATAACTCCCGATTGTCTCGAGAAATCCTTAGATCGTCGAAACTCAACCCTTCAACTACCATTTGCCTTGCATATCTTCTGTTTGGGTCAGCGTAAAATTCTGACGCTTCTATCACCTCGTAATGTTTCTTTTATTGGAAAAGACCCTTTCTATGATTTTTATTTATTTGCTAGCTTCAACTATTCTTATTGTTGTGACTATGATTTTAGAAAACGTTTTCTAAAACGAAAGAAGACGTTTTCTAAAAACATAAAGAGGGCTTGTCCTACACTTCACAAAATCATTTTATTATTATCACATAATTCTAAATATTGACCTTTTCGTCAGAATGAAGCGTTATATTCTGCCAATCAAAGCGCAAATGCTTCAAACTGCGGAAAATGGTAAACGTGTTTTAACACTGGGTTTCTGCCTGCTATTTGCGGGATACAGCGTATAGCTAAAAAAATGATTGATTTATATGTTTCACGTGCTATCATTTGCTACATTTTATCTCGTACATTAGCTGATATTTTTAGTTAATGCCCATTTATATAATTTTACAAAAAAATGTAACGGACCACATGTTAATGTCAAGCTTTAAATGAGCGTCGAACTGCAACGTCAAATTTTGTTCTCTTTCCAAAACCAGTATTTATTGAAAATATACCATCTTGTTTACAGTTATATTCCAGTAAATAAATTAATGCTCCGAAATTTAATCTTTTAATACACTAATTAAAAAAGTTATATAAATATACTATATTCATTGAAATGAAAAACATCAATTGTAATTACCAAATTTTACAACTCAAAAAATAGGTATATATATTTAATGTTAAATAAGATTAAATCCCATAATTTATATAGCATAATAAAACAAAAAAAAACTTTTTTATTGTTTATCAACACAAACAGTACCTACCTACCAGTTTGAAGAATTCTCCGCTAAAAGCTTACCTATAGGAAAAACAATTGGAAGGTCCATAGCTTTACGTTAATGTGTTTCTGATGGCTCTCCGATAACTTACCGCAGTAAAAATTATTATCAAAAAAATATATATATTCAAGGTTCTTACTCTGAGCTTAAATAAAATATTATCATAATGTTATGTTACTTATTTTGAATGTAAATATAATGAAATCTTTAAATAAATTCAAATTATTTTCTCGGTATTAATGGAGATAGAAAATCAACGTGCAATTACTAATTGACGCTAAAAGAAATCAATATTCTTATATGGCGGCTCTACGCACAATTTCATTCGAGCAGAGTGCGCGAGAGCGTAGCGCGACGCTGGCAGTGGACCAAATTAACCAACTAAGTGATAAATAATTGTCTCTTGTTTTTCTATTCGCCGCCCAATAGAGATCTATATCTACACTTGTAACTCCTCTGCACTATTTATAGAGAGAGATGCACACGATGTTTCGGGTGAAAGCACTCTAGATGATTCGGGATTCGCGGGCACCGTAACGGCTGACATACGGCGTGTTTATTTCTCGCGTCCATTCGGCTTAATCGTCACCTCTCGTAACCTCCACTAATTTTAACCTAATGCCCGTCGTGAAAATTATATGAAATGGTGCCATAATTTCAGAGCGATTTCAAGAATGTTTTCACTTAGAAGACTTCAAAAGTTTGTTGCCGAGCTTACTACAGCTGCCTTTCACTTTAATTTTGGACTAAGTTAGGAGCGACTCGTGTTATATTTATATCTCGTATATTAAGAAAATTTATTCTTGTTTTGAGCCACTGTATCGCTTTGTTGTTGAACAAACTTATTAATCTACGGCTGGCCATTTTATTTGAAATCTAAAAAAGTTTTTTATAATTCAAAAAGTGTTTTATCATGCATAAAATTTAACTGACGAACTACATGAAAATGAATAGATATACGCACTCACGCCTCAACGAGCAGGCAAGGGGTTAATTAAATTCGCACCAGCCGTCTCTCGTTGCCATCGCATTCCCCGAATTCAATGAGATTTCAATTTACTTTGGTCTGGCCCGGTCTTGTTCTACACTCGCCTCAAATTAATACACCATTGTTCGATTCAAACTTGCATCGGTAGGAAAGATACGCAAAAAATATATTTTTCATATTAATATAATATTTTATTAAAATCAGAAAATTGAAAGCAATAACGCTGAGTGAGGGTAGTTTCGGAATAACAATTCAGTTAGTAAAATATATTTCATTACCGCTGTCGATCCACCCCGCATTCCTGGCCGGCTGCAGTTTCAATAATTGAAAATAGCTATTCAAAATATTTTGAAAATTGTTTCATAACGAGATCGGCATCGACTGCGCCGGTATTGCATTGTGCAGCGGGTTTTGATTCGACTATTCGGAATATTTCGCGGGCTATGACAATTGGCTCTTTTATTTATTAATTGTATTTTTTTTTAAATACACCATGTAGATGACTCTCTGAGGAATTTTATACGGAATAGGACAATGAATAAAAGAATATTGGAATGGTCGCTTTTGGCCAATATGATCTATTTTAGCTTAGTAGGTGGGAGTGGTATTATAAAGTACTAATGGGCGCGCGACTTCGCCCGCTTATTTGCACCCTTAGGGGGAATTCAAGAAAAACCACGAAACAAGTGTTCAATAAAATATTTTTAGTAGTCTGAATTTAAATTTTTCATAAAAATCGATGGCGATTTCCATATAAACTTTTAACTCCTTATTTGAACGGTTAGGGGGTGAATTCTAAAAAACTTTCAACCCCTATTTCACCCCTTTAGGGTTAACATTTTTCAAAATCTCTTCTTAGTGGATGCCCAGATTATAAAAATAAACATCTGTCCAAATTTCACGTTTCTACCATCAGCGGTTACGGCTGTGCGTGCGTCTTACCTCAGTCCGTCAGAACAAGTCCTTTTATATATATAGATAAATATATACTCATAGACACCGAAGTCCGCATGCATAATTTCATTTTCGCCTATGTATGTAAACTTATAAACTATGAAAAAAATCCTAAAATGGTCTATTTTTATATTATCAGTTATAAGCTTAATTTTTTTAAATATTTATATAGAGCAATATCTTCATATCCTGCGTAATAAACGTCCAAAGCACAGTCTAATTGGCAGGGCACCCAACGCACAAAAGGCGAGGGGATGTAAATTCGTATTCACCTGCGTCCGGCATATTTTAGAATCTTAATTGTATAGCTTCCTTGTGATGGTCTTTATTAAGCTATTCATTTATCGATTCCAGGGCGAAATGAACTTATAGCAAGATATATAAAACTGAGGACGGGAAAGACGCGCACAAGGAAACAGGTCTCGTCACACATACAGGTGCTGGCGAGGCGGAAACTGCGTGAAATTCAGGCCAAACTCAAAGTGGTAAGTGCAATTCTATTCGCCTTTCTCTCTTGTAAAGCAAAGGGATACTGTTTTAATTAAAACGAGAGGCGGTTTTAAGTTATATTTGAAATTAATAATGTAATTTAAACAATTCTGCCCGTGCATACACTACATTGTATCGCGCTACTTTCCATGTCATAATTATATGATTGTAAATAGCTATAAATTGAAATATTCATTATATTAAAGTAATAAAATTATGTGAAGAAGTTGATTTTAACAGAAAAATAACTACAAGATTTTAGAATGATTTGAGGATACATATAATATGTTTACCTATATATCAATATCATTATACTAAGTTTATAGAAGTACAGCTTTTGTATATTTATAAGTCCCCGTATATAAAAATTTCAAAACTTCGTATAACATATTTTATCTTTTCTATTGACTTTGCTGCATCTATGTGTAGTTACACCGATTACATCTCAAACTATTTATTATAATTTCGCACGAGCCAATACTGAAATGTGGTAATAACAAAGCGATCTAAGAGATGATAAACAATCTAGGACGGGGGTGTTATGAAAGAGAAGGCGATGCAGTCTATGAGCACGCTGTCTAGCGCGCAAATAGTGGCTGGCTTGCCGCACCCGGCGTACCACCACACGGTACATTTTGTACGCATGCCGTTGTGTTGTTTCACACAAAAAACGCCTTTATTGTGTAGCTTCGAGGCATGGCATGCACAAATAACTATTGGCTTCCAATTTAACAAGATGAACGATGTGGCTTTGCCCGTTTACTGAACGGATTTTTTTTATAGATCTCAGCTTAAATTGAATATGTCGAAGATCAAGCGACCTACAAAGCCAATTTTAATAATCTAATCGATCAATAGTAGTAAAGTGTGACAGAAACAGTAAACTGACGAAATTAACTGATGTATTTCGTGTATAGATAACAATCATCTCTTAACCAAAAAATCATTTTAACCGAACATTTCACTCTTGCTGGGTTATTCTATTAAATAGAATATTCAGTTATTTTGAGCTGCTGTTCTAAAAGAGAGCTTTATAGTGTCGTGTGTAGAAAATACGCTAAATCTAACAAGATGAGCTACTTTACGATCATTTTTTTGCTTCACGTTGTAACCCGCGTTGGAGCACGGTATATGCGGGATACAGCGTGAAGCGTGGTGTACAGGCTTAATTTTAGGTTCATATTAAATTCTATGTTTTTATTTCAGCAATTTTGGCAACCAGGATTACAAGCGGGGACATCACAAGAGTAAGTATTTTTTTCATTTACTATATATATGATACAACTATATATATGACTTAATAGTATTTTTTACTCTTACAATATTTACTATGATAAAAAGATTACACCACATCGTATTGTAAAGTATGTCCTTTCCTTTTTGTTCTTACCAGTAGTTTACAAACATTATCGATTCAGACTAAAAGCAGTGCAAACAGTAAACTTTCAAGATGACTATTTATTAATTGATAGATAGATTTTCGCCGCTAACTTCATTTGCATATAAATAGAGTATAAATAAGTATATATATCAATAAAATGGTTTTTATTTGTCAGCTTCACGATGTATCCCACATGTAGCAGGGTAGAGAGAGCCTCGTTTTTCTTTCCGCCGAATTCTGAAGGCATTCGTGTTGAGTGGCGTAAGAAATGAAAATATTAAATATTTCATTTCCTCAAGTGTTAATCAAACCCACAACCTGTCGCGTTTACAGTCACACGCGTGTGCCACTGCTCCACGACTGGCCTCTATATATTAGTAATTAAACAGTTTTTTTAAGTATAGCATTACTGGGCGGAGAAACACTCCGTTTCTCAGCTATAAATAAAAGCAGTTAAAATATAGTCGTTTCGCCCAGCTACGACATATAAAAATTGTGCATTTATGTTTACTTTTTGCAGTTCTCAATTTCTTTGAAAATTCGGACACGTTTTCAGATCTGATATTCTAAAGTTAACGAGATGATAAATTCTTTTAAGCATGTTTTTCAACTGTTTATAAAAATAACATTATTTATTTTAATATTTTGTTAATATTCCAGTGTTAAACCTTTCCCGACCGCCGGCTACAAGGGCGTCCCCGTGGCCGGCGTAGTCCCCGGCGCCACGGACGTGGCGCCCCCTCCCCCGTGGGAAGGCAGGGCTATAGCGACACATAAACTGAGGCTTGTAGAGTTCTCAGCGTTTGTTGAACATCCTAGAGATTCTGACACTGTAAGTTATCCTTTTTTTTTGGGGTTTTTTCACACCTGTTTCACACCCGCTTGCAGTTGGGTAGGCAGGGAACCTAGTTTTAACACTCTCTGTTCCCCACTTACCGTCCAATTTTTTAAGACATTGCGTGTTAAGTGGCGGAATTCAGAGCCGCGCGATGTCTTGTTATTAAAGCAAGTACATAAAAACTAATAAAAAAAATGTAATCGAATCCACAACCGTTGAATTTAAAGGCTTTGCTTGTGTTAAAAAACTTGTGTCCTTTGTGCTTATAAGTATATACATAGATAGGCGATAGTGTGTGTCTGTTGACATTTTTGTAATATAGACATGATAGGAGAACTACTACAACTTTTGTTACAATACTGAAGAGATGCTATACTAAATGTTATATTTATAGTCTGTTTGCATCCAATAAGTTTTCTTAATACAAATATTTTTAAAACCGAAGTCAAAGTTGGTTCCAACAAGCTACAATTTTCAGATATTTAAGTAATTAAATATAAATACATAGCTATATACATATTAAATATGTAGCTACCACACTAAATTTTATAATCTAATACTCATACAAAATTTTATCAAAAGGTGAAATGCAAGTGTCTTCAAAAACCAATACCTCATATTTTAAAGATATTCCATTCATGTCTTTATATAATTCTGATATTGACAACCGATTAACATCTGCGTGATTATTCTTATGTGACACATTGTTTTCTTTTCGATTATTATTGATTTCTTATCATCGTGAATATGTGTTTCTGTTACAGTGTATATTCACCATTACTAGTTAAATTGAATGCTATGTTCATAATATATTTATATTATTATAAATTATATAAATATTTTTTACTTCGTATATAATGTAGAGTATTCTACAGTAGAGCTTGGTAGAAATAATAAAAAAAATATGTTAGCCGTTATATTTATATATAAACATTATGTTTTATATATAATTAATTAAACAGTATTTATGTTTATTAGTCACTAACTTTTACATACGGCATCGCCCCCGTGGTCTTATAAAGAAAAATAAAATTGTTTATGACGTGTTCTAAGTGCCCGAGGTAAATACATGTAACTTGATGTAATTCTCATCTATCCTTTCTCGGTAAATGGTATATCCAATACAAAAAGAATTTATTGACTCGTTACTGAGATTAGTGCATTCACCCAAACAAAAAAAATATTAGTATAGATGATTTTAATTATTAAATATATGTTATTTGTTTCAGTATCCCCCCAGTACGGCGCCGGCGCAACATTTATTCGTGCATATAGGTGGTACCGTCACGTACGCGGATCCTGTATTAGAGGTAATATCATTTTATATATATATATATCCTATTTACGAAACTGATGAATAATTATATGAAAATATTATAATTGTTATAAATCTTCCCTTGTTGGAATCGCAACTCACAATAGATGCTTGTATTGCCAGATGCAAATAGCCATCTACAATAACTCTATTTTTGTAATAAAAGTTAATTAATGTTATTAAATAGCAATGCGTGTTCAGTGTGTTGCCTTGACACCAGAGCGAAGGAATGGAAATATGAATTTAAATAAATATTTCACCTCCTCGAGTGGGGATCGAACCCACAACCAGCCACGACTGGCCTCATCTCATATCATATTTATATTATTTTCCTATAAAATATGGTATATGTAATATTACGTGTTTATCTTCCAGTCAGTAGATGTACAGCAAATAAACGACAAATTTCCAGAAAAGAAGGGCGGTTTAAAGGAACTATATGAAAAGGGTCCCAGAAACGCGTTTTTCTTAGTGAAATTTTGGGCGGACCTTAATACAAATAATTTAGACGACCCGGGAGCCTTCTACGGTGTTACTAGTGTGTAAGTATATAAATTACTTATAATGTATGTACTTATAAACAATGTAGGATGTCACCTCTACCTTTATGTAAAACTAAAAAATGTTAATATATAGCACAATTGGGGGTGCCATTTATAAATGTCGTCATATGAATTTCACGACATTTCGACTCAGTCCCTGGCCACATTGTGACTTTTTGGTAGGTATCAATTCATTTAATATAAAAGCACCCTTGGAAAGTAAACTTATTTTTTACATTTTTTTATTCCAAAAATTCAGAAAAAATCGATATTAAAATTAATTAATTTAGTTCATTCATACAATAGTTAGGTATTTATGATTTTAAAATGTTGTATATACTCCCACCAGATACGAGAGCAACGAGAACATGACAATAACGTGCAGCACAAAGGTGTGCTCGTTCGGCAAACAAGTCGTGGAGAAGGTGGAAACGGAGTACGCGCGCTTCGAGGGCGGCCGCTTCGTGTACCGCATACAGCGCTCGCCCATGTGCGAGTACATGGTCAACTTCATACACAAGCTGAAGCACCTGCCCGAGAAGTACATGATGAACAGCGTGCTGGAGAACTTCACCATCTTGCAGGTACGTAGTACGTCAACTATATAGCATTCGGTGGAAATTATAGAATGTCCCAAGCATTTTTTATTAACCTAATTATTTACATTTTTCAATACACTCCAATTTATTAGAGTCGTATCGAGGTCATTGTTATAAAAAAAACTATGTTGGGATCTATTGATTAATCACGAAAAGTTAGAAAATAAATTATTTTTAGTTTAAATTATTAATTCGTTAAAATGAAATATTACTATGTCGCGCATTATTAGGTAATGCTAATGTGGGAATATATTGAACTTGAATGTACTGTATACAACATGTCGTACAATTTTATTTGTGTTTTCTAAATAAGTTGTTACTAGCGTATAAGAATTTTAACATAACTCGATGAGAATGTATGGCTTAGCTGTCAGAGCGCTTAGAGAGGTTAGAAGAATTGCGGGTTAAAATTTTTGTTTTCTCAAAAAAAGGATCACTTGTGCTATTTCTGTTCTCTTTCTTTTTTTTTCACTTCACACATTTGGTACATAATTTGGTAGTTTTTTATATGTACACTGTATCTCGTATATGAAAGGGTAGGCAGAAGAAACATAGTGTTAGACAATTTGTTCTCCGCTTTCCGCCTAAATTTGAGACATTGTGACCATACTCAACACTGCACTATCTTATCCGAATGGGTATCGAATTCACAACTATCACATTTACAGTCAGACTCTGTCCACAATGAACTTTTCTAGAGTTAAACCACGACGGCTGTTTTAGAACTGAATCCTACAAATAATGTTAATATTAACAATTTATATAATTTCCAGGTGGTATCAAATAGAGATACACAAGAGACGTTACTATGCGCGGCGTTCGTGTTCGAGGTGTCCAACAGCGAGCACGGCGCTCAACACCACATCTACAGACTTGTGAAAGACTGAACTGAACAGTGTTGCCTGTAATGGTATTTGCTCGTTATACTTGTATTGGGGTAGGGTCGTCATGTCTCTGACATGAGAAAAAATTTTTTTTTTAGTAGCAAATTTGGTTGTTCTGTGCATTGCAATTAGATATTTATTTTGTGAAAATGGTAAAATTTTTGAAGTATGGCAACCTTGTATAATAATACTACTATCGCTCCCATACATATATGCTATACGGCTGCCGTCCAATTTGCAGTTTTTTTGAAAACATGAAAAAAAATCATTGTTAAAGAATTATATTAAATTATAAATTAAATTTAGAAAAAACTGCAATTTGGGTGTCTATGTGTGATTAGTAATCCGTTACGTGGACCGGTTGGTAAACAAGAATAGTAGATGTGTTTACTATTTACAAATGTGATCTGAAAATAGCGCTACAAGTATTTTTGTAAATGAAAATTTATGTATGTATAGCTCAATTTTGTATCTATCATAGAGTCTTTATCTAAACTACCGAATCGATCGGTTCTTAAGGTTTTTTCTTTTTTTATCTTTTTTTATCTAAACTGACTCTTACATTAACTATGTTATTTTATTTCTCAGTTGTACATTTTTTCGTCCGACTCAATATCATATTAATGTGTAAAAATATCAATTTAATTTAAGAGAAAATATAAAATTGAATACACACAGTGCCTCTATAATTATGTTACATTAACATAAATGAGCATGTTTGGTCCTTTCGTCGGAACAAATGGACAGACTTCTTTTTGTTGTATAGACTATACATATAAGTATTGAAATAAAATCTATTTTAGATTAAATTTTAAAATAAATTTGAATGGCAGTTTAGCCATTTTTAAACTATTAAGTAATCGCTTCTAAAATGTTTTTTTTTTGTCAATATGCAAACAATGAAAGGACCAAACCTTAATGTAGGATATGAATAATAGTTTATTTAAGTATAGAGTTTTTAAGATATTAGTGAAGTGTTACGGTACAGTACGAATGGTACTTTTTTATTTATAAACCATCTATTCAGAACGCTGATTGATTATTTGTTTAACTTCATTTTGCTATTTTTATATAAAAAAAATAAAAATTTTACCATCTAATTTATATTTATAAAGAGCTGTAAAATTTTTAATGTATGTATAACTAGCGACCCGCTCGCGGCTTCGCCCGCTTTAACTATGCAACCCGCATTTTCG